>JAODAL010007856.1:0-122088 GCA_025379985.1 Phyllomedusa bahiana | reverse complement strand
CCAAAGTTTTAGCGTAAAAGGGAAAAAAATGTATCTACTTTAAATTGGTGATTTCCGAAGCCCAAAACTTTGTCTGCTAAAACTGTCTTTGGCGTGGTACCGAGGCACTTAACGCGCCAAAGTTTGGAGTGCGCCTGTTCATACATCTATGGAACTGGTCTACTACAGCCCAAAACTTCTGCAAACATGGAGCAAGTATGTTCTTTTCACATTTTGCCCCACTTTTTTGTGGTTACCCAGTATATTCTATGGTAATATGAATAATATTGTATGTAGGTGGAAAAATAAAAAAGTTATGGCTCTGGGAAGGAAAAATGAGCGTGACAAAAAAAGGCTCAGTCAGGAAGGGGTTAAGTTGAAGGAATCTGATTGATTACCACAAAAAAAAAATTTTCTTCATTTAGTTCATTAGAAATGGTTTCTGGGTACACATTAGTGCCAGTAATTATGCTTACCTACAGGTGAATACAGGATTTCTCACTGCTGCAACTGGGTCATGTGACCAGCACTGAAACACACAGCATGGTTGTGTGACCCGGAAGTGAATCTCTCTATACATTCCTATGGAAAGTTCAAAGTCAGTCTTATAGGAATTCATAGAGAGACAGACTTCCTGTCAGCATCAAAAGCACAGTGTGTATCAACTAATCAGAGAGCAGCTCATGTGACCCAACAGATATACAATTGCATCAGCCATATATCCAGTATGCAGCTGCAGGTAAGCAAAATTACTGGCACTAATATGAACCTAAAAGCAATTTCTAGTAGACAAAGGGAAAAAAACAAGAATGGTACTTTAAATTATCTGAATTATCTATTTGCAGTGCATGTCAGCTCTGTAGACAAATGTCATGAACCGCCTTAGGCGATGTTCACACGGGTTAAATCGGGAATTTAATTACGCCCCCCCAGTTACGCGTTGTGCCGTGTGGCCGGGGGCGGGAGCGGGGAGGGAGCGGGGGGCGGCACTTCGCCGGCCCATAGACAATCATTGCTAGTGGCGCGTTTTACGCCGCTAGAAGATGACTGTCAATTATTCCCCCTGGGGGTATGCCGGCGGGGAGAGGAGACGTAATCCCTAGTTCTCTATGAGAACTGTGGATTACCGTAATGAATGGGCCGTTTTCAGTAGGTAATTTGTGCACTTCGGCGCGTAATTACGGACCGAAATACGACCCCTTTTAAGCCGTGTGAACATGGCCTTATGGTTTCTGTATGTGGCCGCCTGCCTACACCGCTCTGGGGGACTGACAGCTTCTCAGCTGCAGTCGTTTAATCACCATTGATGCTCTCTGCAGTTGTCTGGATAGGTTCACACTGGTTCTTTTAGCCTTAGGGTATGGTCACACGGCGTAATTGTGGCGCAATTACGGTAATTCATAGCTCTCATACAGAACTATGAATTACGTCTTGTCTCCCCCGGCATACAATACAATCGTATCGTACGTCCAGGGAGAGAAGTGACAGGTCATTTCTTCACTTATGCGCCGCTGATAATGTAGGTGCATGGGGCTGGCCACTTCTAAAACAGTATACGCCCCAATACGCCGTGTGAACATACCTTAAAGGGCCACTGCACAATTCCTCTTGCTTTAACTTTTTTACCCCCCACCTGGTGCAAATTTAAAAGATGCCCCCTGCCCTCACTCGTGCCAGATCTTTTGGGTTTGCCCTTTCGGGAAGGGGTTTGGGGTGCTTTGATTCCCAATTTACAGATTTGGGCTCGATTTACTTTTTTCCCTCTGTTTCCCTTTGCTGCCTGGCCTAAACCCATTTGTAATTTAAGACTACAAAAAAAACTTTTCCCTCCCCTGCCCTTTGCGCTTTTCAAAATTGCGCCTAGCTGATCCCCGTTACCGTCCCTGATGAGAATGACCCATTTTCTTGGTAGCAATGGGGGGTTTTTCTTACGTTTAAATTCCAAGCTCCCATATGGGTGTTGAAGGTGAAGACCAGGAGGCTCCTTGCCCCCATTATTTGGGCGCGGATTACGAAAAAACTGTTCCCCCCCAGTGGATTGCCCCCCTGAGGGTGAGTCTTCAATGGATTAGAAGATTGTTTTTAAACCCACGGGTTTAAATTTAAAATTCTCAGTACTCTGGTTGTTTTGTGGGGGAGGAGCAATGGTTTTAAAGGATCCCCCATTCCGTGACCCTTTTGGGGCCCGCGGGCATGTTTGACGGGTTGCACCCCCAAAAATTTGGGGCGTTCTCAGGGGGGTCGCCCCACATTCTTTAAAAGTAGACACATTTTTGTTTTTTTTTATTCCAAAAACCTGGGGTGAAAGAACAGTTAAAAACACCCAAAGCCCCTTGGGAAAAGGTGGTCCTGACCCGATTGTGGAATTGGCCCTCTACATCCCCTGTATGTTTGAGTTTGCAGAAAAAACCAGCCAGACCGGGGTTTAAAGGTGGTGTTTTAGCCAAAAACTTGTGGTATTGGCTCTAAAACTCCCCTGTATGTATGCCCTGCGGGAAAAAACAGCCCAGGGAAAAAGGTGGTGCCTGAGCCAAAACTTGTGGTTTTTTTGGTTTTACACTCCCCTGTATGTATAAACCGGGGCAGAAAAAACAGCCGCCCGGGTAAAGGGGTCCCTGGGGCCAGACTTGTGGTATTGGCTTACATGCCCTGTATGTTTTGGGAGCTGCAAAAGAACAGCCGCCCAGGGAAAAGGTGGTGCCGGGAGCCAGGGACTTGGGTATTGGCTCTACACTGCTCTGTATTATGACCGCAGAAAAAACAGCCAGACCAGGGTTTAAAAGGTGGTCCCTGACCCAGACTTGTGGTATTGGCTTTTACACTCCCCTGTATGTATGAGCGGGCAGAAGAACAGCCAGGACCGGGGTTTAAAGGGGGGTTTGTTGACCCAGATTGTGGTTTTTTTTTTGGGGCTTACACTGCCTGTATGTATAAAGCCGGGAAAAAAAACGGGAAAACCAGGGAAAAGGGTTTGGTGCAAAACCCCCAAGACTTTTTGGTTTTTGGGGCTTTTAACTGCCCTTTATGTATGAGTCCCAAAGAAACAGCCAGACCCGGGTAAAGGGTTTGGTGCTGACCCAAATTTTTGGTATTGGTTTACCTCTCTGTATATATAAACCGCAGAAGAACACCCGGGACCAGGGTAAAGGTGGTGCCTGAGGCCGGGACTTTTTGGGTATTGGCTCTACACTCCCCTTTTATGTATGAGCTGCAGAAAAGAACAGACAGACGGGGTTTAAAAGGGGGTTTGTGAGCCAGACTTGTGGTTTTGGCTCTACCCCTGCCCTGTATGTATGAGCGGGCAGAAGAACAGCCAGCCCGGGGGAAAAGGTGGTGCCTGACCCGCCCTTGGTGGTTTTTGGGCTTACACTGCCCCCTTTTGGGTTTAAACCTGCAGAAAAAAACACCCAAAGACTGGGTTTAAAAGGGGGGGCCCTGGCCAGACTTGGGTTTTTGGGCTCTAAACTGCCCCTTTTATGTTTTGCCTGAAAAAACAGACCAGGGAAAAGGTTGGTGCCTGAGCCAGATTGGGGGGTTTTGGCTCTACCCCTGCCCTTTTTGGGGGTTTTTAACCGGCAAAAAAAAAAAGGCCAGCCCGGGAAAAAGGGGGTTTCCCTGGGGCCGATTTGGGTGGTATTGGCTAATAGCCCTGTATGTATGACCTGCAGAAGAACAGCCAGACCGGGGGAAAAGGTGCCCCTGGGCCAGAACTTGGGGTTTATTGGCTTTTACCCCTGCCCTGTTGTTGACCTGCAAAAGAAACAGCCATAAAAGGGAAAAGGGGGGTCCCCTGAGCCAGACTTGTGGTTTTGGCTTTAAAATCCCTCTGTATATATGACCGGGCAGAAGAACAGCCAGAACCAGGGTAAAAGGTGGTCCCTGGGGCCAGATTTTGTGGTATTGGCTTTTACACTCCCCCTGTATGTATGAGCTGCAGAAGACACCCGGGCCCGGGGTTAAAGGTGGTCCCCGGGGAGAAAGGAACTTGGGGGATTGGTCTACACTGCCCGTATGTATGACCTGCAGAAGAACAGTTTTCCATACATTCTGGCACGTTCAAATCTCCTTAAAGCTATTTAGAAACGGGCCCTTGTCAGTCCCCAAACGTTATAATGTGCCTGATGTCTTGTGGCTAGATGAGAAATGTCATTGTGGGAAAGCTCTTTAAGCCTTAGGATGCAACCATTTGCGATATAAATATATTCTACTTTTTTCTACTTTACTTATTTTATTCATTTATATGGCTCTGCTATATTCACAGCGTTGTACAGACATTGTCATCGTTCACATTAGTCTCTGTCACCATTGGGCCTCACAATCTAAAGATTGTATTGGGAGGAAAACTACACAAACACAGGGAGAGCATACAAACTCTTTGCAGATGTTGTAATTCATGGCATTTGAACCCAGAACTCTAGTGCTGCATGGTACCAGTGCTAACCACTGAACCATCGTGCTGCCCAACTAAGAGCCCTAAGCTTGTGATTTGGAGAGCACTTTTTCCTGTTATTGTAAAGTGCTGTGGCATATGTTGGCGCCAGAAGCATAACTTGAAGGTCTTAACACAAAAGTAAAATGGAGTCCGCCAGCTACTATGTATCATCTACACTATTGGGGCCACATGTATGAAAGCTGCCTGGGTCTAAAACTCACTTTGTTGGCAATAGCCACCAATCAGAGCTCCCCTCTAATTTTTCCAGAGCACTATATGAAATGAGAGGGCCGCTGTGATTGGTGGCTATAGCCAACAAAGTGAGTTTTAGACAGACCTGGGCATTGTAGGGCCCGCGGCGTACAATGCCTAGGTAGCGCTGACGGCCCGCGCATGGCCGCATCGGACCACTTTGTTGGCTGTACTGTTAATATCCCCGGTATTTGTGAGTTGGGCAGCGACGCGATGAAATCAGCTCATCGCGCCACTGCCTCGGCGCACAGAGTAATTATTCTGTAAGGCCGAGGAGCTGCCGGAAGAGCGCCTCGACGCTGGTGGCATGATGACCTCATGCCGCCAGCCTCGGGCAGAAGAGGGAGACACTCGGCTGGGAAGGAGGAAAGGTAAGTATTATTGTTGTTATTTTAAATTTTGGTCATAAATCTGTACACCTGCCTGTGGCGAGCTATAACTATCTATACACCTGCCTGTGGCGAGCTATAACTATCTATACACCTGCCTGAGGCGAGCTATAACTATCTATACACCTGCCTGTGGGGAGCTATATCTATATATCCACCTTACTGAGGGGAGCTGTAAATACCTACCTTACTGGGGGATTTATCTATATACCTGCCTCACTGAGGGTACAGAGTAAGTTTCCACAAAAATAAACCCCAAAAAACAAATTTTTCCCCGTTCACACTATGTTTTTTTTTTTTTTGTAAAGTCCAGCCATCTAAAACCATCCCACTTTCTCACGCGGCCCCATGGGAAAATAAATTGCCCAGCCCTAGTTTTAGACCTAGACCGTTTTCATACATGTGGCCCTTGGTGTTGTCGTATGTGACAGGAAGGCTTTTGGTTACCCTCATGCTGCAGGGCCCAGTAGCAATTGTTATCTCTGCAACCACTATAGCTACTCCCTGTTTGGTGCTGTATAAAGATTATTATTATTATTATTATTATTATTATTATTATTATTATACCCTGCCTCTGGGGTCTAACTGTATTTGCTACATTATCCTTTTGAAACATTTTTAATGGTTTTTAATTTCTATTGTCTTTTTTGCTATATAGTTTTTATTATTAGACTTAATATAAAAGTATATGCATATTGCAGATATTATGTTAATATATATTTGCAGACTTTAACATCAATTTACTGTGACAGATTATGAAAAGGAGTTATCAGCCCAATATTGAGCATCCACCCACCCACCTGCTCATTATCAGGGTTGTGCTGCCCGAACATCTATTCTATTCTGAACATACCTTTATGGTCATGTAGCGTTATCTCTGAGGACACAGTAATGTGCAGCATGTATGCTAGCCTATTGATGCCACAACTATACTCACATAAATGACCTATTTAACCCCTTCCCACCGCAGCCTATTTTATTTTTTGGCACGTCTGTTTTTCCCTCCTCACCTTCCCAGAGCCATAACTTTTTTAATTTTTCCACCTTTCTAGACATATGAGGGCTTTTATTTTGCGGGACAAGATGTAATTTCTAATGGTGTTTTTTATTTTACTATATATTGCTATATTGCACTGTGAAACCACAAAAAAATACTAAGTGAGGCAAAATGTGAAAAAACGTGCTTGCACCATGTTTGCGGGAGTTTTGTTTTTACAGTGTTTAATCTTCAGTATAAATTGTGTTTTCTGTATTCTACAGGTTCATACGCATCCGTCAGTATCAAACATGTAAGGTTTCTGTTATGTTTTGATACTGTAAAAAAACTCCAAACATTTTCTATTTCCACATTTTTGGTGTGGCGCCATTTTTAGAGGATGTGAAATGACCCCAAAAAATTTCTATTTTTAATATTTTAGATTTTTTTTTTCTTCTACGGTGTTAAATGTACGGAATAAATTATGTTGTATTTTAATAGATCTGACTTTTTCGTACGCTGCGATACCAAATGTGTAATTTTTTTATTTATAAAATGGCAAAAGGGGGTTGAACTTTTTTCATTTTTTTTACATATAAAAACTTTTTTTTTTTTTACTTTAACCTTCAGTCCCCCTAGGGCACTTCACCACTAGGGAAGTGCAATCATTTAAACAGCCTAATTCATTGTAATACAATGCATTAGGGTGTACAAAGATGGCAGGAAGTAGTAAAATTTAAAACATGGCAGCGATGGAAGCCTTCACAAGGCTTCCAGCTGCCATTTTAAGCAATCTGGACCCCGCGACTTCGCGGCACCGTTTTTTCATTGATTTAGATGTTGCGCGGGATGCAGTCGGCACCATCTCGCACTGTAACCACCGAGTTTTAGCTGCAATTAGCAGCTAACACCCACCGGCTATGTAGCGAGATGGCGACACGATCCTGCTACAAGGCCCCTTACCAGCATCAGGACATATCTATACATCATATGTCGGTAAGGGGTTAAATAAAACCTAATAATAATACAATATCCCCGTACATTTCCTAAAAGTAGAGAAGCATCTTGTTAAAATGCCTCCCAGTACTACACACTTATGGCTGCCTTCATGCAATTTTGCAACAAAGCATAAAATAAAAGAAAAACCATAACAATCTGGTTTTAATTCTAAAATTTTTAACCCAAACACCGTCTGAGATCCTCAACAACTGCTTCAAAGTAAATGTGAACTGAAGTTTTCATTGGTACCAGTTTGGGATTTATATGACTTTTCAATTGCTTTTTATTCTATTTTATGTGTTGCGGGATGAACAAAAATCACAATTCTGCCATTTTTTTTAATGCCGTTCAAAGTGCAGGTAAATAACATGACAGCCTACAGTGTTACCAACGCGGCGGTGTCAAATATGTGACGGTGTTAATAAGTGCAGGTACTCGGTTGTAACATACAGCTAGTTCAATGTAACTATCATGTGGGCTCAACTTGTGGGTCCATATGATGTCCTGATATGTACCCACAAGGGCGTAGCTACAGGGGGTGCAGCGGTAGCAGTCGCTACCGGGCCCAGCAGCCTGAGGGGGCCCAAAAGCCCTCCTGCCATATAAGAAGATACCAGCATTGTAAATGTTGTATGGTAACTGGGGGGCCCCATTTCACTTTTCGCACCAGGGCCCAAGAGCTTGAAGTTACGACTCTGTGTACCCATATGTCCATATGTCCCTTAGATGTATGGGTACGCTGAATTTATCCGATCCTCCCTGTCTTTTCAGTGGAGAAACTAAGGCTATGTTCACACGATGTACTGCGGCGCGTACTGTACGTGCCGCAGTACATCGTGTGTTTTGGGAGCTTGCGCTAATACACGCGTACTCCCGCAGCATGAGGGGGCCAGCCATGGACATTCATTAGTCGTGGCGCATATTAGCCGCAAGTAATTGACATGTCACTTATCACCCCGCTCGTACAATACGATCGTATTGTACGAGTGGGGAGAGGAGGCGTAATCCATAGTTCTCTGAGAGCTATGGATTACCGTAATTTCAGTGCGCATCTCGCCCATATTAGAGCGCAAATACGCCGCGAAATGCGTGCCGAAATTACCCCATGTGAACATACCCTAAGGCTAACAGCCAGCTCTTCTCTCGCACAGCTATATAATTAGTGTGCAGCTGCAATGTCCTCATCTCTCCATGATTATTGCAGAACATTCGAGCAGGGCATGTTCACACAGTGTATTCGCCGGGTGTTCTAGAAATACACGCTGGCCAGCACAGCATAGTTCTAAATCACTCTGTGCCAGCTCTCGACGTTCCCTTTCCCCATTCTGACAGAACAGAAGAAACACCATTAACAGCAGTAATGAGTAATTAAACAACTAAGCACTCTTCTATAACGGTGCATTCACACGGAGCGTTTTTGGTGCTTTTTTTACGTTTTTGGTGCGTTTTACTGCAGAAATACACAACAATTAATGCTGTGCATTCGTGGGAAAAAAAGTACCAAAAACATATTTGTGGGACACACTTCGGTGCATGATTGCGCTGCAATACGCCCAAAGGATGCCCCCTTAAAAACGATAAAATCATAGCACTCAGTGATTCTGGCAATACTGTCGTCAAAATGGCATCTGGTTATTGACCCCTCCCTTTCCAAGACTTTGAATGAACGTCTATGTTCAGCAAATAAGTATACCACTTTTTCTATGACACTTGTTAATGTTTGAGAATATGCATGACATGTTTTGTATTATACACAGATTAAGTTAACAAAAAACATCCAAACCAATATATGTAATAGGGCGACTTATACCTAGCTACTAAGGGGATTTTACCCACTGGGAGGGCCTGTATACCTACCTAAGTGCTAGGGGGCATATATTTCTACTTGCTGAGTGGCGTGTATACCTATCTACTGGGGGGCACTGTATACCTACCTATGGGGGGGCCCTGAACACCTACTTGCCTACAGTAGAGTCTACCTACCATACCTACCTAATGGGTGCCTTAAATATGATAGAAATTGAAGCATCGCAGGTGTTTGTGTTGTAAATGCTGCAGGGATGATTCATGGCCGGGAGACGTCGTCCTGGCGGTCTGGAAAAGGAAAAATTAACAACTTAGGTCATAGAAGACGTCTCCTGTGAGTCCCTGTATATAACTGCACTATAATTACTTATATGTCCGCAGAGTACCTTTGTACACTGGTATCTACTACTATATGGTCACTGTATGGTGGTAATATTGGTCGTAGTGTAATGGTTTATGTTCACTAAAAGTATGGTGGCAATATTCAGATATATATTGTTATTGGTAATACTGGTCTTGGTATATTGATTTGATACGTTATTGGTCTCGGTATACTGGTTTAGTCAGTAACATTATGATGGTATTAATAACTATATGGTAGTGATATGAGGCAATGTGAGTTCTCAAATCTAAGTAATGGACCATTCACATCTAATTTATGACTCTAATCGAGGAAGACCACGCTTTTGCCTGTGGCACAGAAAATGTGCATGTTCAGTAATTAGAGCAAACATAGTACAAATAAGACAAGGTTTGCCCCACTATTCTTTATGGCTTCATCGTGGAAGATGTCCTCTAACTGTTCGTCTTCTCTTTTTTTTAATCAATGATTTATTTTTTTAATGCAAATTACAAAAAGTTATAGATCCTGTTGGAATACTGAAAAAATGTATGCTTGTGGATACCATGGCTTGACCGCAATGGGGCCATTAACCTCTCATGGGTGAATGTAGTTGTAATTGGGGTACATTAAAAATCCACATTAAAAGCTGTGCTAAAATCTATTCGGTCTGTTGTAGATTTTTACCAATAGATTTTCTGCAGAAAATTTTTGTAACAAGATACTTTGGTATAGCAAAGGTGTTGTCACCAAATTAATCATTTAGGAATTGACTTCGAATTGCATGCCTAAGGCCCCATTACATAATGTTTTGAGCTATCTGGCGGGTACTTATCAAACTACTTTAATAAGGCTCCTCCTTTGAAGCCACCTTTTGGATTCAGCTTATTTGGGGCCTCCAAGACCCAATTCCTTTTCCTTTCCTTTCCCAAAACTACAGGATTTAAATGGCAATCTCTGACTTTTTAGAAATACTCCCTTTATAGTGTGATAGCAAGCCTATATACCTACCTACTGAAGGGCCCTATATACCTACCAATTAAGGGTGCCTATACATCTTCTTTCTGACTGAGGTGACCTATATACCTAACTACCTACTCAGCACACCTATTTAATTACCTACTAAGGGGGCCTATAAACCTACTTGCCTACTGAGGTGGCCTATATACCAAACCTAGTGGGGAGGCCTATATACCTACCTAATGGAGGGCCGGTATATGGGGGGGGAGGGAGGGGGGGCAGGTGAAATGTGACGGGGGCAAGAGGGGTGGTGGGGGGAGGGGGGCTGGTGAAATGTGGGGGGGGGGCAGGTGAAATGTGACGGGGGGAGGGAGGCGGGAGGGGAGGGGGGCAGGTGAAATGTGACGGGGGGGGGGGGGCAGGTGAGATGTGACTGGGGAGCGGGGGCACAGGTGAAATGTGACTGGGGAGCGGGGGCACAGGTGCAATGTGACTGGGGAGTGGGGGCACAGGTGCAATGTGACTGGGGAGTGGGGGCACAGGTGCAATGTGACTGGGGAGTGGGGGCAGGTGCAATGTGACTGGGGGCAGGTGCAATGTGACTGGGGAGGCAGGTGGGTGCAATGTGACTGGGGAGGCAGGTGGGTGCAATGTGACTGGGGAGGCAGGTGGGTGCAATGTGACTGGGGAGTGGGGGCAGGTGCAATGTGACTGGGGGCAGGTGCAATGTGACTGGGGGCAGGTGCAATGTGACTGGGGAGTGGGGCCACAGGTGAAATGTGCTGGGGAGGGGGGGCCAAAAGGTGCAATGGGGACGGGGGAGGGGGGGCCACAGGTGCAATGTGACAGGGGGATTTGGGCACAGGTGAAATGTGACTGGGGAGTGGGGGCACAGGAGAAATGTGACGGGGGGAGGGGGGCCCACGGGGTGCAATGTGACGGGGGGATTGGGCCACAGGTGCAATTTTGGTTTGGGGAGTGGGGGCACAGGTGCAATGTGACTGGGGGGTGGGGGCGGGTGCAATGTGACTGGGGATTTGGGGGCCCCACGGGTTTGAAATGTGACGGGGGAATTGGGGCCACGGGTTTCAATGTGATGGGGGCGGGGGTGCAATGTGGCGGGGAGTGGGGGAAGGTGGGGCAATGTGAATGGGGGGGGTTGGAGGCGGGGGGAAACCCCTTTGAGGGGGGAGGGGAAAGGCGGGGAAAACCCCGGTGACGGGGGAGTGGGGGGCGGGGGAAAACGTGACGGGGGAGTGGGGAAAGGGGAAACGTGATGGGGAGTGGAGGCGGGGAACTTGAGGGGGAGTGGCGGCAGGGGAAACGTGACTGGGGACTGGAGGCAGGGGAAACGTGACGGGGGGACGGGGGGCGTGGGGGCGGGGGAAAAGGGACTGGGGACTGGGGGCAGGGAGGCGGGGGAAAGGGGGATCGGGGGCAGTGGCGGCAGGGGAAACGTGACTGGGGGCATTTGGGGGGCGGGGAAACGTGGGGGGGGGCAGTGGAGGGCAGGGGAAACGTGACTGGGGAGTGGGGGCGGGGGGAAACTTTGAGGGGGGCAGGGGAAAGGGGGGGGGAAAACGGGGAGTGAAAAAGGTTTTTGGAATGGTGGGAGGATGGGGGAAGGAGGGGAACATGTTTTTGGTATCAACTACATGGAGCTTCTTATCATAGGAGGAAATCAGACTTATGGAGCTGATTACATTTAATGGGAGTATCAAAACTATATGGAGCTGTCTATCATAGGGGGGTATCAGGACTATATGGAGCTGTCATCTTTGGGAGGTATCGGGACTTTATGGACCCCGGTTTTATCATATAATGGTAGATATCAGACTATATGGAGCTGTCTATTTTTAATAATGGAGGTATCAGCCATATGGAGCTGTGTATCATTGGAGCTATCAGACTGTTGGAGCTGTTATTATATAATGGGAGGTATGAGACTATAGGGAAAGCTGTCATATAGTAGGAGGTATCGACATATGGAGTGGGGTGTCATGTGTTTGTGTTGTTTGGGTTTGGTCAGTATTTATGGGGGCTCTCATGTAAATATGTATATGGGTATCATATAAGGCGGGTGCCCTAGGGCGGCCCTTTGGGCCAGGTGGTTTTTACAGCTTTACAGCCAAAGGGTTCTCTCACAGTGCGTTTTTGGGATGCATTTTTTAAATTGTGTGTTTTTTGGTGCAGGTCGGAAAAACAATTGATGCTGTACATTACTGCCCCAAACTTTTTGCGGTAAAATCAGGTTTTTCACAGCAGCAATGTAAGTATTAATCACGGGCCCCTTTTTCTACACGAAAACCACTTTAAAACCAAAGGGCATAAAAAAAGGCGCTGTGTGAGAGCCCCCTGGGCTTTTATGCCCCCTGGCCATTCACCCTATATAATTTATTAAAACCTTCCATCTAATATAAAGCCCCTGCCCCACTGTGAAGGGCCGGGGGGCCCCGGGGGTTTTCCCCCCACCCCGTCTTCATTTTTAGAACTTTTTTTTTTTTGGGGGAAAATAAAGTTGATTTGTTGCTCTGGGTGAGAAGGGTGTCATAGATCAAAATCATATACAGACGCCCAAAACGAAAAAATTTACAATAAGAAAAAAAAAAATGTCAAAGAAAAAAAGGGAATATGGAGCGGGGTTTTGGTTTTGATAAATAAAAAAATTGGGGGGAATATTCCCTTTAAACTGCAGGGTGGTTTTTTTTGGGTTTGAAGTCTAAGGCTATGTTCCACGGCTTATTTGGGGCGTTTTACGGACGTTTTTACGCCCGTAAATACCCCCTAAATAGTTTCAATAATGAACAATTAGTCAGCATTGATTCCAATGTGAAATCCCTCGTCTTTCACCGAGGCGTTTTTTTCCCGACGTATTTCGGGCGTAAAACACGCCGTAAATCATCGTAAAATTAAGTCCCCTGCACTTATTGAGGGTTTTTTGCAAGAAAAACACCTAGTAAAGAATGGGGAATGTATTTAAAATGTGAAATACGGGGCCCCAAATTTTGTGACACTATTTGAAATTTTCGGACGTATTTGGGGACGTAAATACGCCCGTAAATACGCCCCAAAAAGCCGTGTGAACATGCCTTATGGTTTAGGTGCGGGACAGTGGGCGGATCCCAGTCTTTTCCCGTATGCTAAAAAGGTTTTTCAACATCTAGGAAAACGGGTAAGACAAAACCCTTCAATTAGCTTTCTTCTTGAGCCTTACAGGGCATAGTGGGCGTGGCTTTGTAAAGGGTGTGGATAAAATTTAAAGGGGGGGGGGGGTTATGCTAATTCGTTAATAGGGGCGTATTAGGGTTTATGCCTAGGGCGTGACCTATAAATACAGCCCGGGTGTGGTGATGATTTGATGGAACATTAAAAAGGTTTCATTGGAACTCTCGTTACTAACATATGTCAGTTTTAAAAGGGAAAAGCAAAATAGAAATAAATAATAAAATGATGCAGCTTATAAACTTTATATTATTTGCTGGTCTATGGGATTGACTTCATTTTTCGAAAACCATTTTGTGAAAATCTTGCATAAAACAGAAATGTTAAAGGAGTTTTGCCACGATCTCATTTCATACCTCCTGTATCCAGCTCTTCAGATCTGTGTGCTCAGAAGGGGTATGTGTGATTTGTTTGAATTACATACCATGTGTCCCAGCAGGATGACATCACCATGCCTCTCCTCCCTGCAGTCAAAGAAAGGTCTGTTTATGTATAGAGCTGTGAGTAGCTACAATGTAGCTCAGAGGTAAAGTTTTTGCCTCGCTGCACAAAGGTCCTAGGTTCAAATTCCTGCAGGAACCAAACCTGTGGATTTTTTTTTTTCTCTTTATCAATGCACATACCTCAGGTTTCTTTTTTTTTATTTCTGTTTGACTTATTACTAAGAAGTACAGAGGAGGGGAGTAGAATGACAGCACCTGGAGTTGAACACTCAGTAGCTGCTTGAGAGGAGAGGTGATGTCTGGCCAGGACTGAGCTCTCAGCCTTGGTTGTATCCCCTGGAGATGAGCTGTAAACAATGGATCACTAAAGGAGCAGCTAAAAAAAAAAAAGTGCAGAATTTTTAATAATGATAAATGGTGAAAATGTTTATTATGTAATTTGCAAGCTTCCCACGTCAATTT
Source organism: Phyllomedusa bahiana (assembly GCA_025379985.1). NCBI lineage: Eukaryota > Metazoa > Chordata > Amphibia > Anura > Hylidae > Phyllomedusa > Phyllomedusa bahiana. The sequence continues at coordinate 107,828 of JAODAL010007856.1, read as the reverse complement.
TACTTTGTGCCAAAACTCCTTTAACTCTGGTTTGATCTCTTCCATTTTTGGCTGGTAGATACATGGTAGTGGGGCTTAGCAATGGGTGGATGTCGCCCATTGTAAACCGTAGTTGTTTTACGGCCGGGACAGGAGTGTGAGATACGGGCGCGGGGCGCCTGATCCATTGGGTACTTGCCCGAGGGCCCACAAACAAAGAGGCCATAAGTGGGGAATATGCCTTGGATCTCTGGGTTGGCACAGTCTATTTAACTGTTTGTGTGCTGTTAGGATTGCATACAGTTAAAATAAACATGAGGGAGCAGTGAGCCATTTGCTTGCAGTCCAGCCAATTAATCTTGCAGGCTGCCTACAAGACGTCAGAGGGGTGTTTCAATGATGGCTGTATTATTATAGGAGTGTACTTGGAGGTGGTTAGAGGCATGGCCTCATTTGACATCCTGTTTGGGCATAGATAGAGGCATGGCCTGCTGAAATGTTATGTATTTGGGCAGTGCCCACTGCACTGTTGTGCCAGAGGCTTATAGTTCTCTAAAGATGGCCCTGCATAGGGGGAGGGAAATACTTGACCATTTGGGGCACACACACAAGAATTATTTATATCTTTCCCCATTTTGAAAGAAGTAGAAGAAAAAAAAAGTAATCAGAGGAATTTATTGGATAGTTTTATTTTTGTTTGGTGTATTTTATAGGTTTAATTTTCCATTAGGGAGCAAATTTTCATAGTTTATTATGAAATTTCTTTGTTATTTAAATTTTCGTGAAAAAGCAGAACTTAGCTACAGACTCAGAACAGGGCTGACCATGATATGTGTTTTCTGTGATCATAAAGACAGACGTGTTAACCACATAAAAATGGTCACACCTTATTTTCTACTTATATACATCTCGAAATTAAAAAGAACTTACAAAACCATAATCATTTATTTCCTGAAAGAAGACATCTGGCATAATACGAAAATGCCACACTGTCCTTGAAACTCATGGGTTTCACAAGGTCAATTTGCATTAAACTGTAATGTTTTATATAAAAAAAAGCCTAAAAATTCAAATTTGTGACTAAGGCTATGTCTGCACTGCATTGGACAAAAAAATGGCCAAATGACCGTCTTTTGTCTGATGCACGACCACGGTTTTGTCACGTTTTGCGCAAAAACCACGTTCGGTTCTCGTTTTTTGGTGTGGCCCATACAATTTAATGTATGGGAAGACAAAAAAAACTCAAGCTCGGGTATTATACAATATGTTGTATAATTCGCGGGGGCAAAAGAGAGTGGAGAAAAAATGACCTGTATAGATTTACATTTTGTTTTTTATATTGTTCTAGGGGCTGTCGAACGATGTTTTTCGGGGGTTTTTTTAGAATGCTAAAACATTTTGCTATACGGGGCGCATTCAAATGTTCTTGTCTGGCATATAATGACCTTTTTGGGTATTTTACAGTTCATTTATATAGAGAATTTGGGGTGTCAACAGTTTTTTTTGGTGAAAAAATACACTAAAAAAAAGGCACATTCGTATTAGGACATGTGCCCTAAATATCTCTCCCAACTAAAAGGGATTACTTGGAGTCCAAAGTAGACAATTTTCTGTTTGAAAAGGGGTCTATTATATATGCAACTCCCATCTTCTTATTCCTTCAGAGAAAAGAAAATCCCCCTCCCCCAAAGGACAGCAGGAGGGCACATATCCCCTAAACGGTTAGGGGACGGAAAAAAAAGTGGTCAGAGGCAGCTGCTTCACTCAAACTGATGGAAACAGTCAAGAGCCTTTTCCCCTCACATAGCCAAAGTTAAACGGAATCTGTCACCAATATTTTTTTTTTTTCAAATTTTAAAACCCGACACTGATATTATTCTTTTCTTCTTAGTGTTTTTTATTTCTATTGTAATTTTTTTAATTTTGTTGCCCGTGTGTGATTATGGGTTGCGGCCATCTTTCCCGAGTGCTTTTTAAAAGCAGTTAAGAGGCTTTTAAACAGCTTTTATGGCAATTGGATTCGAAACAAGAGCAGCCCCATTGACTTTTTTAGGGGCGTTTTCAGCCCAAAAGGGCCTCATTTATAAAACTGTTAAGCGTAAGACTGTTCTTGTTTCCCTGCAACCCAAACGAGTCAGCTACATTTCTTTTATGCTCTGACAAAATAAAAGCTGAGCTCTGATTGGTTGCTTTGGGCAATGAGGACGGACTTGCTGCTAGACAGGTTTCATAAATGTGACCTACTGTGTGAGCTTGGAAGAAGTCGTGTGCAAGGAAGGGGAAAGGGTGAACGGTTGTAAGGGGTTATGCTTGTGTTGGGATGTTGACAGTAGTGGGTTGCCATGGGAAACCAGGGAGTAGGATGGCAAGCTTGAGCGGGAAGTTGCAGTTGGTGACAGTTGAGTCAGAGTGACAGTTGAGACTGTAAGGCAATGTTCACACGGCTTATTGCCGACGTAGTTGCAGGGAAGGATTTCACCCCGCAATTACGCTGGCTGCCATGCAACGGGGGCGGGGCGGGGGACCGGCAGCTAGCCGGCCCCATAGACACTCATAATTCACGGCGCATACACGCCGTAAATAATGTGCATGTCACTTTCTCCCCCCTCGGCGGATTCGCCGAGCGGGGAGAAGAGACTGAATCCATAGTTCTCTATGAGAACTGTGGATTGCCGTAATGACTGGGACGAATTCCAGCCGTACTGCAGCGCAAATACGGCACGCAGTTCGGCTGAAATCAGCGCCCATATAAGCCGCGTGAACGAGGCCTTAGGGCGAGCAGCCAATAAGAAGAGGTGAAGGGGGCGGAGCTGGTGGTCAGTCAGACAGTTATAGGAGGGAGGCCGTCAGCCCCGTAGTAGTGAGGAGTATAAGTATGGTTGTTGTATATAGTTCTAGTTAAAAGCAGCAAGTTAAGGGGACCCCTGTCTATCCAGGCGCCAATAGACAAGGCAGGCCGAGGCAGAAGAGAGCAGCCTGACTCACTGCATACCGGGTTGAGCAGGGCACTGAGACAAGGAGAAAGTGGAGATCCAGACAGAGTGGACCCTGAAGAGAGTCAGACAACCCAGAATTACAGGTGGGCAGTTTGGGGGACTGCCGAAAGAGTCAAGGGACTGTCAAAGGGCAGTGTGTCCTGTGTCACAAGGCGTCAGCACCTTGCACAGCTGGACTGGGTCAGAACCAGAAAGGGGTTGAGACAGTCGCCAAGTGTCCAGAGAAAGAGGATCTAAAATGTGTTTAAGTGACACGTGCCTTGCTTCATAACTATGTAACATCCACAAGAAATATACCATGAGTAAAGCCTGAAGTTCTCCAGAATACTTGTCGTCTGCTGTTATTTGCTTCCTGGAAGAAAGGTTGCAGCACAGCCAAACAGCTTTAGGAAAAAGGTTTATAAGCTACGTATCTGAGCAAGTGAACGAGTGAGAGTGGGTCTTCTTTCAAGTGTGTCTTTTTAAGAGTGGGGACTTAATATTGAGGGACTTTATATTGGGGGGGTTTAGAGGGGACAGTATTGTACTGCTTATTATCATTGTATTTGTATATCTTCTTGGTAACATCCCCATGAGTTCCATGATTGACAATGCCGTCCAGTGCACAACCTGTGCAATGTATGCCATCCTTGAGCAACAGTTCGAGGGTCCATAGTGCTGTGCAAGATGTGTGCACACTGCACATTTAGAAGCCAGGATCCTGGATCTAAATGAGCAAGTGGCAACACTAAGATCCAGTGTCAACTTGGAAGCGAGTTTATTGCTCACTGAGTAATCACTCGCATGTGTAGATGCTGGGGAGGATGGCAGCATGGAAGTGCAGGAACATGAGGTAGCTAGCTGTGTAACAGTCAGAGAGAAGGGTAGAGGGAAGAGTGTCAGGGAGGCTAGTCTTGATCTGGTACACCCCAACAAATTTGCAAGATTGGCATATGAAGGAGATATCGGCTCAGAAATAGCATTGCTGCAGCAAGACACTACCCTTGTCTGCTCCAGTAAGATGGGGAATATGAGTGCAGAGCAGGCTAGACAGGTGCTAGTAGTTGGCGACTCCATAATTAGGGGCACAGACAGGGCAATCTGCCACAAAGACCGGGATCGTCGAACAGTATGTTGTTTACCTAGGCCCGGGTTCAACATATCGCGGATCGGGCTGACAGATTGCTGGGTGGGGCTGGTGAGAATCCAGCTGTCATGGTGCACATTGGCACCAATGACAATGTTAGAGGTAGGTGGAGTGTCCTCAAAAATGATTTCAGGGACTTAGGCCAAAAGCTCAAGGCAAGGACCTACAAGGTAATATTTTCAGAAATATTACCTGTTCCACGAGCCACACCAGAGAGGCAGCGGGAGATTAGAGAAGTGAATAAGTGGCTCAAAAATTGATGTAGGAAAGAGGGATTTGGGTTTTTGGAGAACTTGGCTGACTTCTGTCTTGGCTACAGACTGGGGGACAGAATGGGCAGGAAGTTGGAGTAATAATAAACCTAGGGACTGGGGGGGGAGGGTAACTACGAATATAGCGTGCAAGATAGTGAAGATAGAGAGCTGGGAATTAGTAATAAATCAGGGGGTGTAGCAATAGTTAAAAAGAACAGGGAGAAAGGAATAAAAATGGAAAAATCTCTAAATTGCATGCTGACCAATGGCAGGAGTCTGACCAACAAATAAATGAACTAGAATTATTAATTGCTGAAGAAAAATATGACATAGTCGGGATAACTGAGACATGGTTGGATGAGAGCTACGACTGGGCGGTTAACTTACAGGGTTACAGTCTATTTAGAAGAGATCGTAAAGACCGGACGGGGGGAGGTGTCTGTCTCTATGTAAAATCCTGTCTGTACCTATATCTTCCCGCAGTGTTGGCTTCAGGTATATAAATATACATGGGGTAACAATATAATACTAAAAGGAGTCTGCTATAGGCCCCTAAATATAACAGAACCCATGGAAGATGTACTCCTCAGACAAATAGATGAGGCGGCTAATCAGAATGAGGTTGTTATTATGGGTGACTTTAACTATCCAGACATCATTTGGGAAACTGAAACCTGTAGCTCTCATAAAGGAAACAGGTTTTTGTCAATAACTAATGATAATTACCTTTGCCAAATGGTGCAGGAACCGAGTAGAGGAAAGGCCATTATAGACGTAATATTCACTAATAGACCTGACAGAGTAACAAAGGTTCAGGTTGAGGGGCACCTGGGTAATAGTGACCGTAATATAATATATTTCCATTTATCCATCAAGAGTTTTTTTGTTAGGGAGCCACAAAAACACTGAATTTTAGGAAGGCTAATTTTATTCTGCTTAGGGAGGCCTTAAACCGTATTGACTGGGACAAGGTATTTAAAAATTTAAGAAAAAATAATAAATGGGATATTTTTAAAAACATTTTAGGCCTTCACTGTGAAAGGTACATACCTTATGGTAATAAAATAATTAGAAACAGGAAGAACTGAATGTGGATCCATAGGGATGTATAAAAGGCAATAAAAAAACAAAAAGAAAGCGTTTCATGTACTAAAACAGGAGGGCATTGAAGAGGCACTAAAAACTATAAGTAAAAAAATAATATGTAAAAAAATGATAAAGGCAGCAAAGCTGGAGACAGACATATTGCCATAGAAAGTAAAACTAACCCTTAAATATTTTTTAACTATATAAATGGTAAAAAGATTAAAACAGAAAATGTTGGCTCCTTGAAAAGTAATGAGGGAGAGACAGTAGAGGGCAACGAGAAAAAAGCAAACCTACTAAACAATTTTTTCTCCACTGTATTTACCGAGGAGGATGACCTTTCTGTTGATGAGAAGAGGGATGAGATAAACTCCAACTTAAATGTTTCTTGTCTAACCCAGGAAGAAGTGCAGCTCCGATCCAGCATGGGTTTATGAAGGATTGGTCCTGTCAAACTAATCTCATCAGCTTCTATGAGGAAGTTGGTTCTAGACTGGATCGGGGTGAGGCACTGGATGTCATATACCTAGATTTTTTGAAAGCATTTGATACAGTGCCACATAAAAGGTTGGTAAGTAAAATGAGAATGCTTGGACTGGGGTAAGTGTGTGCAAGTGTGTAAGCAACTGGCTCAGAGATAGAAACCAAAGGGTGGTAATTAACGGTGCAACTGGATCCCTGTTACTAGTAGGGTACCACAGGGCTCAGTATTGGACCCTATCCTCTTTAACATTTTCATTAACGATCTTACTCATAGAATATCGATCTTTGCAGAAGATACTAAGCTCTGTAAAGTAATCAACACAATAGAGGATAATGTGTTATTACAAAGGGATCTGGATAAGTTGGAGGCCTGGGCAGAGAAGTGGCAGATGAGGTTTAACACAGATAAATGCAAGGTTATGCACATGGGGAGGAAAAATCCATTACATGATTATATGTTAAATGGAAAAACGCTGGGTGAAAGTGACATGGAGAAGGACTTGGGAATCCTGGTGGGGCAGTAAACTTAATTGTAGCAGCCCGTGTCAGGCAGCAGCTGCCAAGGCACACAGGATCATGGAGTGTATTAAGAGGGGCATAGATGCACATGATTAGAACATCATTCTCCTATTATATTGTCACTGGTCAGACCACACATGGAATTTTGTGTACAGTTTTTGGGCACCAGTGCACAGGACAGACATTATTGAGCTTGAACAGGTTCAAAGGTGGGGAACAAAATTAATAAAAGGACTGGGGTGACTACAGTACCAGAAAGATTAGCAAGATTAGGGTTATTTAGTTTAGAGAAAAGACGGCTTCGGGGGGACATGATAAATGTGTTTAAATACATCAAAGGTCAATATAGAGTCTTCTAAGATTTATTTATACCCAGGGCTGTATCTAGAACAAGGGGGTCCTTACGTCTTGAGGAACGAAAGTTTATACATAAACATAGAAAGGGATATTTTACTGTAAGAGCAGTGAGACTATGAAACTCTCTGCCAGAGGAAATTGTCATGGTGAATTCACTAACAGAGTTCAAAAAGGGTTTGGATGCATTTCTGGATCGTAATAATATAACAAGTTATAGTGACTAGGATTCAGGAGAGGGGTCGTTGATCCAGGGATTTTTCTTATTGCCAGATTGGAGTCGGGAAGGAATTTTTTCCCTAAAATGAGGACAATTGGCTTCAACTCACTGAGGTTTTTTGCCTTCCTCTGGATCAACACTTTAGCACAACAGGCTGAACTGGATGGACGTCTTGTCTTTTTTCAGCCTTACAAACTAGGTAACTATGTAACTATGATGGTGCACCACCTCATCACTACAGAGTCCCACACCGCACCTCTCTCTGCAATACGAAAAGGACCTGAGGATACCAGGGGAACATAAAGGTGAGGGTAGTTGCCACGGAAAACGGGCGAGCGCAGTCAGCCACCACCACAAGACAACCCATAACCCCCTCTCTGCTGGCACAGGGGAACGTGGGGGTGCGGGTGCTTACCACGGACAACGGGCGGGCGCAGTCGTCCGCCGCCACAAGATACCCCATACCTCCCACCTACAAACATCCTCGTTTATTTTACTCCTATTGTGACTAGTGGATCCTGTGTTATCTATACACATTGGTGTCACCTTTCAGTGTAACCCTGCATGTGCTGATAATGAGGAGACTGCTGAAAAGTTTTCTCTACAGAACAGGAAGTATCAGACTATTGTTAGGCCTAATGGCCAAAGTGAAGACTTAAGGACTTCAGGACGCCAGTGCCATCCTGCGCTGATTAACCCCTTAGACGCCACAGCATCTAAATCAATGAGATACAGTGCTGCTATGCCAGATGCCTGAAGTTCTCTAAAGATGGCCCTGCATGGGAAAAGGAAAATAGTTGACCATTTGGGGCACGCACACAAGAATTATTTGTATCTTTCCCCATTATGAAAGCAGTACACGAAAAAAAAGTAATCCAAGGAATTTATTGGATAGTTTTATTTTTATTGTTTGGAGTTTTTATAGGTTTTATTTTCCATTAGGGAGCAAATGTTCGTAGTTTATTATGAAACTTTTGTTCTTTCAATTTTCATGAAAAAGCAGAACCTAGCTACAGACTCTGAACAGGAGTGACCATGACTAGTGTTGAGCGATTATTATCGACAAAGTTGAAATCGGCAGTTTTTATGTTGATCGAAATTTTTAGATCACGCGATAATTTAGGTTAAAATCTGTGCATAATCTATTAATATCGAGCCATTTTCGGCGCTTCCTGTCATTTTGGCGGCCAGCAAATCAGCTTACAGAATAGGGGCAGGGTGAGATGTGTGTGCGACGTCATGACTGGGATGTGTATGGTTGCGATTGGCTGGAAAAATTCACATGACCTCGTTTTACTTTAGAACAGCCCTTCTTTTCATGTTCAGTGTCTTCAGCGTCTCATAGCAGTAGGACGTGCGCTCTCCCTTGTGCCCAACCAGCTCAGCGAAATTATTCTATTTTTTTCACGGAAAGCTCTACTGTTAGCTGTGATTCTTAAACTTGGTTAAGATCAGAGATGGGAAGATTTTTTTGTAGTCAGGTAGAGAATTTTAAAGCAACAACTCCCGCGGTAAAGTCACGGGGGGGCGGAGGGGGGAGCAGCCACCGCGGGCGAACACAGACAAGCTCTATAAAGAATACTGGATAAAGTTCCCCCAAGATTAGTGTAGACATTCACTGCAATTGCTTTTTTTAACAGTTTTCTATTGAATATTTCCTGGAAAATTGGGCAGCCTTGAACTTATATTAGGATACACATCTTTTTAGTAACTGCAGGTCTCTTTGTTAGGTGCAAAACTCCACTTTTATTTATCAGTATACATTTCAGATAGGTGTTCTTTTTCAATTTTGCCCATTCCAGGTTTGTGATATAGCCACCTTGCATTTAAAATTTAGAATCCGCAATTTTGTAGTAGACGGTTGATAGGTCCCAAAAATCCTTTTATATCGAATCATTTCAGTCGTGGTTTTTGCTTGGCGCACTACAGTTGTTGATTACTTTGCGTCAAATTGAATCAGCAATTTTGTGTCACCACAGTGAATTGATAGGTCCAAAAAATACTTTTATTATCGAATACATTCAGTTTACGTGTTTTTTCACTTTGCGCACTACAGCTTTGTTCATTGAGGCACCTTGCACTTAAATGTGAATACAGCAATTTTTGTCACCACAGGTGAATTAAATAGGTGCCAAAAATACCTTTTATTATCGAATACATTTCAGATCGTGTTATTTCACTTTGCGCAGGCCAGTTTGTTAAGATCACTTTGCAAGTTAAATGTGAATACAGCAATTTTGTTTTGATTTGAGGGATTTGAGAATAGCTGTGATTTGCCGTCTTTTAATAAGAGCTACTCCTTTAAAACATACCTTTTATAGATCAAAAAATAAAAAATTCGACATACATAGATGGTGACACAGCACCCAACAGGATAAAGACAGTACACCTACCAGCCCCTAAACTATACACCTATGGTACCTCACGAAAAGGGAACCGCCCCGATAGGGCGACCCCAAAGATATCCTAAACTGCCCCCTAATAAACTACCGCCTACTGTGTACCTCCAACAGCGGAACCCAAAGGGGAAAATGGGGCAGACAATTGATCCCAAAATGTGTAGTACCAAAGAACCAGATATGTAAGAAAGCGCCTATATAGTTATACTCTAAAAGTACACAGAAAATGGATAAATTCCCTATTAACAATGATATAAACATACCAAAGAAACATGTAGCGCGTAGCAAAAAGTAGGGTATCAAGGTCCAGCTTATCGCGCAATAGACCAAAAGTGAGTTCGATAATAAGATGACATATACAGCGCCACTTATACCCCAAACGCGTTTCGTCCATTCCAGGGACTCCTCAGTGGGAAAGAAAAACAAAATCCATCTACAGAAAATAATAAATAAAGCATGAAAACGTATACAAAACATCTAACTATCAGAGAGAAAAAGACAACAATTTTCCTTATACTCCCAAAATTACGAGATCAAAAAGTACCTGAATCTCCTATATGTATCTCACAGGGATTCCAATGGATGTATCCTGAGGGTAGGAGCTGGTGTAACTCCCTCCGTTGGGGACGCTAATACCAGTGTTGGTATAAAATGTCCCACAATTATGTCCTACACCTGGTGGATTAAATAACCCACCCAGGGTAGACACTCCCCCAAAAACAGAGGAGAAGAACACCCCCTATTACACACATCAAGAGAAGGTATAAACTCACAACACCATGTTCCATGAAACGCCGAACGGCGTCTAGCAATCGCCAGTGCGCATGTCAGAGCAAGGCACATGGAGGCGCCGGCCTCAACACCATCAACGGCGCCTGCGCCAGCGATGACGTCGCATAGGACGCATACGACAGCATAGGCCTCAATGCGCTGGACTGCGCCCGCGCCACGGACTTACCAATCAAGTGGTGCCGAAATACATGTACTGCGCTGTGCACACGCCAGGCATGGTGATAAACCTAGACACCCGCGCATGCGCGAACCGCTCCACTACATTTGTAAAGGCAGCGTAGTACCCGGTGAGGTCAGTCTTTACAATGTATCAAATAGATATTGCCATGACTACCCAGCAAATACCTCTGAGAATCTAAACAGAGGCAAAAGCTTAGTACAGACAGCAGGTATATTGTAAACTACTGCCGCATGTCTAGCCACTCTATATCCTAGAATGTGCTTACTAAAATAGAGTGGATGTCCTAAAAATAACATAATAGAACATGGGGTGGTAAATACAATCAGATGTGCATATTTAAGAAAAATAGATGTCTGGCATATAAATCAACACAAAAGGGAATCTGTGTTCCTATGCGGGTTGTATATATAGTAAAGTCTCCAAACGGCAATTACAAGAAACACAAAAAGGACAATGACTCATTCAGCCCCTTTGGGAACACACAAATCTTAACCTGTAGATCCATTTTTGTTTCACGCTGCAAAATGAGTGTGTCCCAGTCACCTCCTCTCATTGGAGGTTTCACCAAATCGATGCCCCTAAACTGCATAACGTCAGTCCTACCATCATGCTTTTCCCATAAGTGTCTCGCAATCGGTGTATCATGCTGTTTTTTTATATCACCAATGTGTTCACCGATTCTTCTCCTAAGCTCTCTGCGTGTTTTCCCAACGTATTTTAGCCCACACGGGCAAGTGGCCAGATAGACAACACCAACGGAAGTGCAATTAATAAATCCTTTGATGGTATATTCGTGAGAACTGCCAGTGTCGCCAAATGTTTTACAGTTGACCAATTGACAGAATTTGCACCTACCACACTTAAAAAACGTTGGGTTGTATACCCAGCCGGTCTCTCTCTGTGGGGCACAAAGTGGTCCTCACCAAATTAGTCCCTAAGGCTTCGTCCCCTACGATAGGTAATGGATGGAGTGGCGGGCAGTATCTCCTTAAGAACGTCATCCTGTAGGAGTATTCTCCAGTATTTTCTGACAATATCATGAATCTTATCCGCCTGTGGATTATACTCCCCAATGATCCTAAGATCATTCCTCACAGCTCCTCCATAGTCTGTCATCTTTGTCCTAGGGACCAAAAGACCAACCCGGTCCTCCTACATTGCCTTATGATACGCCTCTTTTAGAGAAGACTGGGGATATCCTCTAATTGTAAACCTTCCCCTCAGGTCTTTTGCTTGACTCCTAAAAGTTTGAATATCGGAGCAATTCCCCCTCAGGCGAAGATACTGCCCCGTGGAATACCTCTATAAGTGGTCTCGGGTGACAGCTATCCCACCCGAGGAGGCTATTGGTGGCATTGTCTTTTCTAAAGACCCTTTTTACTCCGGGGTAATCAGCGTTTTTCTAATCGTAAGGTCTAAAAACGTATACTGAATTCGTTAGCAGTGAATGTAAATCTAATCCTATTTGATTAAAAATTAAGAGACTCAACAAAAACCCGAAAAAGACGGGAAAATCCCCTCCAAAGTACGAAAATGTCTTCGATGTACCGCGCCCTTAACATGACGCGATCCATCAACACACCTTCCTCTTATCACTGAAGACCATTTGTATTCTCCCACCAGCCCAGGAGCAAGTTTGCGTATGTGGGAGCCATCGGGCTCCCCATCGCAGTGCCCCTGAGCTGGTGGTAGACCCTGCGGTCAAATACAAAGACATTATTCTCCAGTGACAATCTCGTAATTTTGGGAGTATAAGGAAAATTGTTGTCTTTTTCTCTCGATAGATGTTTTGTATACATTTCATGCTTTATTTATTATTTTCTGTAGATGGATATGTTGTTTCTTACCCACTGAGGAGTCCCTGGAATGGGACGAAACGCGTTTGAGTATAAGTGGTGCTGTACATGTCATCTTATTTATCGAACTCATCGTTTCGGGTCTATTGGCGCAGATAAGTACTGGCACCTTGTATACCTACTTATTGCTACTGCTTGCTACATGTTTCTGTAGGGTATTGTTTATATCATTTGTTAATAGGGGTAAATTATCACTATTTTCTGTGGTACTTTGATAGCTATATACTTATATAGGCGATTTCTTACATATCTGTTCTTTTGTGGTACTACACATTTTGTATTCTATATTGTTGCCCTATATTTTCCATTTTGGGTTCCGCTGTTGGAGTGTACACAGTAGGCGGTAGTTTATTTAGGGGGACGTTTAGGGGGTTATCTTTGGGGTCGCCCCTTTTCGGGGCGGGTCTCTTTTCTGTGAGGGGACCATAGGGTGTATAGTTTTGGGGACAGTGTTTGGTGTTTCTGTCCTTATCCTGTTGGGTGCTGTGTCACCATCTATGTATGTCGAATTTTATGATCTATTAAAAGGTATGTTTTAAAGGAGTAGTTTTTTTTGGTTGGTATTTATTTGATGTTTCTTTTCCTGTAATCTACGTATGTGGGAAGTATTTTGCTTTAGTGTCTTTTAATAAGAGACTTTCCAAAACTCTTCCATACCTTCTCAAATTTTTATATTTCTGAACATGGAGCGAAATTCAGGTGGTAAGCGAGCAAAGAGGGGGGTAGGACATGGAGGTTGAGGTACGAGAGAAGGTGCTCCTTCCAGTGCTGGTGACAACACGCATGCCAGCGGATCGTCAGTTGCCTGTCATCGCTGGGTCAGGGCCCTGTGAATCTCAGTAACGAACAGCGTCGCCAATCTGTCCTTCAGTGGTTAATGCAACCTGCAGCCAGCAGTCGTCCCTCCTCGTTCTCCCAGTCACGGCCACACATGGCATCATCAGCATCCGGCCAACATGAAGCAGCCCAAATGTCAACTCGTGTACCCACCACTGTGGATAATCTATTTTCTGAAGACCTCTTTGATGACAAAATGCGGTTGGGGTCAGAAGGCATGTTAAAAGATCAAGAGGCCAAAGAGGATGATTTTCTCTGCTCTGACGCCCAGTTACTGATGCCATCAGAGGAGGAGAAGGAAGCCGGTCAATTGGCAAAAATCCCGGGCGGTCGGCAACGCCTTGCAGTCCCTCTTGCTTGTAGCCCACAGCTCCTGGATGCAGAATGTCAGGACGACGAAGTCACCTGTGTTGATGATGATGATGACGACATTGCGGATCCAACGTGGTCTTTACAGCAGAATTTGCTTGCGAGCGCTTCATCGCTGGACGAGGAGGAAGAAGATGGGGTAGTGTCAGTACGGGGTCGCCTCAAAAAGGGAGAGGGTGGTCGCAGAAGTCCGCTGATATGATTCCGCCAGCAACGGTCAGCGCAAACCCCGCTCCTCGCTTATCGCAGTCAAAAAGGTCCAGGACCTCTCAAGCCTGGGCCTTCTTTGAGCAAGCCTCTGATTCCCCCAGCAATGTCATATGCCGCCTTTGCGTAAACGCATAAGTAGAGGCAAGAACCTTAGGTGGTTAACCACCACCAACATGTCTAGTCACATGCAGCGAATGCATGAGTTGATATGGAGGCACACTTGGCCAAAAAAGGCCAGACCGACGCCGGGCCTCCAACCAGTGTCACACCCTCTGTCTCCGCCCCCTCCCTCCTCCGCCACCACCAAGCGTTCCTCAGCTGCCCATGTCTCTCAGAGTCATGATCAGGGATCAGCCTCCCCCTTCAGCCTCCACCGTCGCCTGAGTACCACCAGCACACCAGAGCCCCCATCCTACCCCTTTCTTCCACCAGTTTGTGACCTCCCACCCCGTACGGCGGCCAGTCTAGAAAGCCAGCCTTCTGTCTTCCAGGTTTGGGAGCGGGAAGAAACACTTTAACCCAAACCATCCCAAAGCCAAAAGCCTGAATGTCGGCATTCCCAGGTTTTGGCCTTGGAAATGTTGCCTTTCCATCTGGTGGACCAGATGGGTTCCGCCACGTCAGGGCCCCTTTCGCCTGCCCCAATACCAGATGCCGAGCAGGAAATTTCTTTGCCAGAAAAGCCGCCCCTGCCCTGGCCAGCCACATGTCATCTAAAATTTCAAGCGCGTTGTCTGCATCTGTGGCCGGAAAAGTCCATTGACCACCGACACATGGACTATTAAGCACGGCCCCAAGGCCGCTATATCTCTGTGGGCAGCTCACTGGGTGAGCTGGGTGGATGTTTTTCTGGGGGTGACGGGTGGCTCTCAGGCTCGGCGCACGCTCTTCCAAAAACCGCAGGGATGGTGCAGGGTTCTTTCCCCAAGGTCCTCTGGTGGCCATCACCTTTCCCAGAAGAAACCAGGCCGTGTTGAAATTATCTGTCTTTGGAGACCGTCCACACACAGGTCAGGAGGCTGTGGGCGGCTCCCCTGCAACGAGACCGAGCGTGGCTGGGTGACAAGAGCCTTGTGCCCGGGCAGGTGGTGTGCGCTCAGGGGCGAAATCTGCTGGCCGCCTTAAGATCGGTAGGCTGGAGCACATCCCTTGCCTGGACATGTAATGAACCTTGTCGTTTCCAGAAATTTTCTAAAAAGCTCCGGGTTTTGGACTGCCTGCTAAGGAAGGCTCGAAGTCTAAGTTCGCACTTCCGCCGTTCGCACACCTGCTTCGTCCCGCCTGGCTGCCCTTGCAGCGTCCAGCTCGGCCTCCCGTCCAATCGTCTCATTGTTGACGTGGCAACACGCTGGAATTCCCCTCCCCCATGCTCCAGCGATTGTTGGGAGCAGCGCAATGCCATTACGCAGTACGAAGTGACACATGGCCTGACAAGCAGTGGTGCGGACCTTGGGGTGTTGAGCCACCGAGAGTGGAGGCAGGTGAAAGAGCTCTGCACCATCCTTGCCAGTTTTGAAGAAGCCACCAAAATGGTCAGTGCGGACGATGCCCTTGTCAGCATGACCATTGTGGTGATCTTAGTTCTGGAACGATCATTGGACACTCTGATCTAACAGGTCCTGCCCGCGACGGAGGAGGACGGACACAGATGCGGACACGGAGCCTTTCTCTCCGTTGAATCCACAAGGCCTGACAGTTTCTCAATTTTATCGGTCTTCATTAGGCAGTGGTTCGGGGTCCAGGGCTAGTGCAAGGCAGTGCATCAGCTCTCAGGGTGCATCATCTCAGGCAAGTCGGCTGTGTGGAAGCTGTGCCAGAGGTAGCAGAGGAGGAGGAGGAGGAGGAGGTATTCCTAGACACCGACGTTACCGACGTCCCTGCCTTGGAAAGAGGTTGGCGCGAATTTGAGGCGGAGGAGAAGATGAGGAAGATCAGTTTGCTAGTGCCCTCGACCAGGAGGCTTGGAAATCAAGGCTCCATCTCTCACATGAGTGCTTGGATGCTCCATTTCCTCCAACATGATCCTCGCATTAAGGCCATCAAAATGAACAACAGTTACTGGGTGGCCACCCTCCTGGATCCCCGGTACAAAACAAAACTCAGCACTTTCCTTCCACGCACCCAAATAGAGAGTAAAATGCAGGAAATGGAGACCTTGCTGATTGATCAACTGGAGACATCTGTTGCGTCTGCTTCACATTCCTCAAATGGAACAACATCAGCGACGTGACAGCAGTAGAGTGCCAAGTAGCCGTAGCAGCAGCAGGCAAGGTGGCAGAAGCCTAATGGGTGACCTCTGGCAATCTTTATTTACCACCTCACCAACGCATGCAATGCAGGGCACACATCCAACACACAGAGACCAGCTTAAGATCATGGTGCACGACTATCTGCGTCTCAATACCCATGTTTTTGTATGTGTTCAGGACCCAATAGACTTCTGGGTATTCAAAATGGATGAATATGGCTCGCCACGCCATAGAGGTGTTGTCCTGCCCAGCAGCCAGCGTCATATCTGAGCGGACCTTCAGCACAGCTGGAGGAGTCATTACAGACAAACGCATCCGGCTTTCCACAAATAATGTGGATTGTTTGACTTTCATCAAGATGAATCAGGCATGGATCTCTGATGTTGTGGCCCTAATTGCCGAGGTCACGATTAGTTGCCGATCTACTTCACAGTCCTCTTCAAACAGAAATGGTCCTCTTGAAAACTTTTTTTTAAAATGATCATTTCTTACTGCAATTTTTATTCTCTTTTCCCAACAGTTCATTTTGCTGGTTTTGCTATGAGGAGACTGTAAAAGACAGCAAGGTTTCATGACAACACCGTATTCCATTTACTCACTTTATCTTTAGAAGTTTTCGCATTGTCAATGGTTTTGAGGTCATGTTGCTGTGAGATACAGCTATAATTATGGTCCTTTGGAACAGAAATGTGGCTTTTAAGTGGCATTTCTCCCTCACAATTTTTAATAGTGGCTGAGAAGTCATATTTATAATTTTTTGGGGGTCATGTTGCTGTGAGATACAGCAATAATCATGGTCCATTGGAACAGAAATGTGGCTTCTAAGTCGAATTTCTCCCTCACAATTTTTAACAGTGGCTGAGAAGTCATTTTTATAATTTTTTGGGTCATGCTGCTTTGAAATGCAGCAATACTACAGGTCCTATTATAAAAAAAATGTTGTTTCTAACAGACATTTGTTCTTCACAATTGTCCAAAGTGGCTCAAGGGTCATGCTTTGAATTTTTGGGGGCATTTTGCTGTGACATGCAGCTATACTACAGGTCCTATTATAAAAAAATGTTGTTTCTAACAGACATTTGTTCTTCACAATTGTCCAAAGTGGCTCAAGGGTCATGCTTTGAATTTTGGGGGGCATTTTGCTGTGACATGCAGCTATACTACAGGTCCTATATTAAAAAATGTGGTTTCTAAAAGACATTTGTTCTTCACAATTGTCAAGAGTGGCTCAAGGGTGATGGTGCTGTCAGAAACAGGAATAGGTAGGACACTGTTAATGGACACATATTGCAAAATGACTTGTTTTTGCAAGATCTTTAACATAGCTATCAATCCCTGTTTTGAGACAACCCATTTAATACAATTAAAAAAAGAGAAACAAAGACATGGTGGGATTCCATCCTATTTTAAAAATGTGTTTTCTAGAATTAAACTACTAAAAAACTTGCATGTACAAAATAGCTGGTAAAAAAATTCCTCTGAATTGTACAAGGGAGGTACAGGAAAACCTGACCAGATGTAGGTTATTCAGAGGACATGGAGTATGGAGCACGGACAGAGAACAAAGTACAGAGACAATTTCCTCCAGCACGTTGAGTAAAATGAGAAAAAGAATGCCGAGAAAAAGGGCACCTGGGTGGAACAGGAGCGTTAACCACCAGTATTTCCAAGTGAAGCTCAATTGGTCCACACTCATACGGAGGGGCAAGCGCTACCCAAGACAGGGACAGTATATGTCCAGTGAAACTAAAATGGTGGTTGAAAGACTCCTTTTTCGGCACTTTTTAATCTGGGGTCATGCAGGTTTGGGGCTCATGCTGTGGCCCAGGACAGGTATAGTCGATGTCCAGTGAAACTAAAATGGTGGTTCAAAGACTCCTTTTTCTGGCACTTTTTAATCTGGGGTCATGCAGGTTTGGGGCTCATGCTGTGGCCCAGGACAGGTATAGTCAATGTCCAGTGAAACTAAAATGGTGGTTGAAAGACTCCTTTTTCCAGCACTTTTTAATCTGGGGTCATGCAGGTTTGGGGCTCATGCTGTGGCCCAGGAGAGGTATAGTCAATGTCCAGTGAAACTAAAATGGGGGTTGAATGAATCCTTTTTTCGGCAATTTTTAATCTGGGTCATGCAGGTTTGGGGCTCATGCTGTGGCCCAGGACAGGTATAGTCAATGTCCAGTTCAAGTAAAATGATGGTTCAAATCATACTGCCTTCTGGCACTTTTTAATTTGTGGGTGATGCAGGTTTAAGGGTCAGGCTGTGGTACAAGACAGGGATAGTAAATGGTCTGTGACTTTTTTTCTGTGACTTTTATAACCTAAGTGTGTTGCCTAAGATGTAGCAGGTATCCATTTGACTGTTGTGGATGTTAATTCCAGCTTCTCCAGCCCTGTTTGGGTGTAAGAATGAAGGTGTTGTTGCTCTCCCATAGACTTTAATGGTCATCGGCGATCATCTATCATCGACCATCGAATATCTTGTCGATGATGGTCGACTATCGACCATCGACCGATGTTGATGGCCAACGTAATCGCTCAACACTAACCATGACGTGTTTTGTGTGATCAGAGAGTTAAAAACACAAAATCATCACACCTTATTTCCTCCTTTATATACTATGTTTTCTGTGATCATAAAGACAGACGTGTTAACCACTTAAAAATCGTCACACCTTATTTTCTAATTATATACTGTATATCTCAAAATTAAAAAGAAATTACAACACTATAACCATGTATTTTCTGAAAGAAGAAATCTGACATAAAATGAAAATGCTGCACTATCCTTGAAACTCATGGGTGGCATGAGGTCATTTTGCATCAAAGTATAATGTCAGTCAGGAGTCAGTCACTATAAAATGGACCAACTCTGACTCCCAAAATATATAATACGTTGGTCCATTTAGTTCAATGTAGTGCAAAGAGCAAGCGGAATTGGGTCTTGCCAGTGCTACTGCTACTTTGTCTACAACCTCATCAGATGAGGAGTTTAATTTTGAAAAGTATTTGGATGACATGGAGAAGGCAAAATGTTGCTGCAGGGGAAAAGATTCCGCTCCCATAGCAAATAGATTGACCGGATTCCAGCAACATTTTTCACTTGATTTCAAAGAAGTAGAAGAGATTAACCGTTCATCAGATCTGACTGTGCATGAGGCAATTCCTCTATACCCTGAAATTTTTAGAGATATTGCCCCTGTGGTCACCACCAACCCAAGTTAGTGTAGAGAGGCCGTTCTTTAGTCTGGAAATAATGAGATCAGATTTGAGGTCATCTATGAAGAAGGATCTGATGGAGGCAATACCATTTCTCAGAACAAATTCATAGACTCCATAGTACGTTTTTGTTGAAAACTGTTTTTACCCACTTACTGCAGCATTTTGCATATTTAAATTTTTTTAATGTTTTTTTTGTGTTCTAAATTTGTATCCAATAAATATATTTTACAGTGACGAGCAAAATGGTAACACTGTTTTCAACTTGTGACACTCAGGCTCCATATCTCTCCATCCACTACAGCTTTGAATATGATGCTACCATCATTTTATAGACAATCATCTTGGCTATTTCATACATAACTTTGACCTGCAACTATTTAGTATATGCTTAGTTATGCAGATTTTTGTCATGTAACTGCATTGTTACTGTTTTGCTCCTGGTGGTGGGTAAAACTACAAATTTAAACCTTTTCTCAAATTCCTTCATAGCTCAGTGTGTTATTAGGTTAATTCCCAAGTAAGGTCACTGGTTCATGCAGTCATGAAGAATATTTCCCAAGAAAAGAGACAACGCATCATCCAGCTCATCGATAGCATCTCCGAGCCAAGAAAATTACCAAACTGCATCATGTGAGGCTATGACAGCTGGAAGAATATGAAATGAAGTCCATTCATCCATTCAATAGCCAAGAGGTGGACGTCCAGGCAAAATATCAGTCAGCAAGTTGGCTCATCACAAGGTCTTTCAGTTCTAATGCGACAGACACGACTGTGGAGGAGGCTTGTATGCTTCGTAAGAGTGAGATCACAGACGTCCATGCAACACACATTACACAGGTCTGGAATGATGACCCCAAAAAAAGGTGAAGAAGCCTCGACCTCTACCTCGTCATAAGAAGCATTGGCTCAAGTTTGCAAAAAAGTATGAAAAATGGAAGATTGAAAACGGATGATTTGGTGCAATGAGATGAAAGTCAATATACCGGGCTCTGATGGGGGCAAATGGGTTTGGAAGAATCAAAGGAAAAGGAGAAAAGTAAGCTAACAGATCGAGTTTTGTGACTAACGCTATGTCTGCACTGCATTGGACAAAAAAATGGCCAAATGACCGTTTTTTGTCTGATGCACGACCACGGTTTTGTCACGTTTTGCGCAAAAACCGCGTTCGGTTCTCGTTTTTTGGTGTGGCCCCTACAATTGAATGGATGGGAAGATGACAAAACAATCTCAACGCGCCGGCATATTATACAATATGTTGTATAATACGCCGGTGCCAAATGACGAGTGGAGAACAAACGACCTGTATAGACTACATTTGTTTTTTCTATTGTAGTCTATGGGGCTGTCTGAACGATCGTATTTTCGGCGGTTTTAGAATGCTAAAACATTTTGCTATACCGTGGAGGCGCATTCAAATGTGTCTTGTCTGGCATATAATGAGCCTAGTTTCGGTATATTACAGTTCATTTATATAGAGAATAGGGTGTCAACAGGTTTTTATGGTGCAAAATACACCAAAAAAATGGCGCATTTGTATTAGGACATGTCGCCCTAAATATCTCTACCATCTAGAAGTCATGTACTTTTGAGTCACAAAGTAGACAATTGTCTAGATTTGGAGAAGGGGTTGATTATATATGCAACTGCCCATCTTCTTATTCCTTCAGGAGAAAAAGAAAAGATCCCCCTCCCAATGTGACAGTCAGGAGGGCACATATCCTCTAATCGGTTAGGAGGACGGAAACATTGTGGTCAGAGGCAACTGCTTCACTCAAACTGATGGAAACAGTCAAGAGCCCTTTCCCCTCACACAGCCAAAGTTTAAAGGGAATCTGTCACATAGGTTATGCCCCCTTGCTGAGGGCAGCACAAGCTAGTGACAGACCTGCTGTTTCCAGCTCTGGGCCCCTTATTCTATAAGATGCTGGAGTTTTAGAGCATTTACCCCTCAAATCTTATTCATGAGTAGGTGTTAGCTCCACCCTCCAAAGGCTAGCTCCGCCCACTGACAGTTATTCACATGTTTCTACCTATTGAAATTAATAGGTTTGGCAGTTGAGGTAGGCGGGGCTAGGCTCAGGTGGGCAGGGTTTGAAAAAAACTGACACTCTGAAGGACTCTTCAAATGACTCTTCTGGCTGAAAACTGCAGATTTGAGCACTAAATACACGAAAACTACAGCATCTTACAGAATAAGGACACAGCACTGGAAACAGCAGGCCTGAGACTAGCTTGTTCTGTCTTCAGCCAGGGGGGCAAAAACTATGTGACAGGTTCTCTTTAAGGGAATCTGTTACCAATAACTTTTTTTTCACGAATTTAAACCAGACACTAATACATGTTCTTTTCTTTTTAGCTATTTTTATTTTCTGATTGTATATTTTTAATTTTGTTGCCTGTGTGTGATTATGGGGGCGGCCATCTTGCCTGAGCTGCTTTTAACAGCATTTAGAGAGATGCTTTACAGCAGCTTCATGGACATTGGATTCTGTAAACAAGAGCAGACCTATTGACTTCTATAGGAGAGTTTTCTAGCCAAACTGGGCCTCATTTATGAAAACTGTCTAAGCGTAAGACTGTCCTTTTTTCCCACAGCAACCAATCAGAGCTCCGCTTACATTTCTTATACTGCTCTGACAAAATAAAAGCTGAGCTCTGATTGGTTGCTTTGGGCAATGAGGACGGACTTGCTGCTAGACAGGTTTCATAAATGAGATCTACTGTGTGAGCTTGGAAGAAGTCAGTGTGCAAGGAAGGGGAGAGAGTGAACGGTGGCTATCTCTTATTGCGACTAGTGGATCCTGTGTTATCTATACACATTGGTGTCACCTTTCAGTGTAACCCGGCTTGTGCTGATAATGAGGAGACTGCTGATTATTTATATTTGTCCCCATTTTGAAAGCAGTACAAGAAAAAAAAAAGTAATCAGAGGAATTTATTGGATAGTTTTATTGTTTGGAGCATTTTATAGGTTTTATTTTCCATTAGGGAGCAAATGTTCGTAGTTTATTATGAAACTTTTGTTCCTTCAATTTTCATGAAAAAGCAGAACCTAGCTAAAGACTCTGAACAGGAGTGACCATGATGTGTTTTGTGTGATCAGAGAGTTTAAACCACAAAATCATCACACCTTATTTCCTCCTTTATATACTATGTTTTCTGTGATCATAAAGACAGACGTGTTAACCACATAAAAATCATCACACCCTATTTTCTCCTTTATATACTATGTTTTCTGTGATCATAAAGACAGACGTGTTAACCACATGAAAATGGTCACACCTTATTCTCTAATTATATACATCTCGAAATTAAAAATAAATTACAACATCATAACCATTTATTTCCTGAAAGAAGAAATCTGCTGCACTATCCTTGAAACTGATGGGTGGCATGAGGTCATATTGCATCAAAGTGTAATGTCCAGGAGTTGGTCATTATAAGATGGACCAACGCTGCCTCCCAAAATATATAATAAGTTGGTACAGTTCAATGTAGTGCCAAGAGCAAGAGGAATTGGGTCTTGCCAGTGCTACTGCTCCCATATCTTCAGCCTCATCAGATGAGGAGTTTAATTTTGAAAAGTATTTGGATGACATGGAGCAGGCAAAGCGTTGCCGCAGGGGAAAAGATTCTGCTCCCATAGCAAACAGATTGACCAGATTTCAGCAAAATTTTTCACTTGCTTTCAAAGAAGTAGAAGAGATTAACCGTTCATCAGATCTGACTGTGTAGGAGGCAATTCTTTTATACGCTGAAATTGTTAGAGATATTGCCCACCACTTTACCACCAACCCAAGTTAGCGTAGAGAGGCCATTCTTTAGTCTGGAAATAAGAAGATCAGATTTGAGGTCATCTATGAAGGATCTGATGAAGGCAATACCATTTCTCAGAACAAATTCATAGACTCCACAAATGTGATTCGGGACATCTTTGTTGAAAATTGCTGTTTTGCTCCTGGTGGTTGGGACAATCTTTATCTTCTGTACTACAAATTATAACCTGTTCTCACATTGCCTAATAGCTCAGTGTGTTATTAGGTTGATTCCCAAGCAAAAGATCACTTGTTTGAGAAGCCATGAAGAAGATTTCCCAAGAAAAGAGAAGCAGCACCATCCAGCTCATTGATAGCGGTCTCTTGGCCAAAAATTGCTAAACTGCTTTATTTAAGGCCATGACAGCTGGAAGAATATGAAGTTAAGTCCATCCATCCATTCAAAAGCCAAGAGGTGGACTTTCAGACGAAATATCAGAGTCAACAAGTCGCTCATCACAAGGTCTAATCAGTTTTAAGGTGTCAGACACGACAGTGGAGGCGGCTCGTAGGCTTCCTAATAGTGAGATCACAGACGTCGATGCAAGCACCATGCAACACACATTACACGGGTCTGGAATGATGGCCCGAAAAATGATGAAGAAGCCTCGACTTCAATCTCGTCATAAGAAGTGTTGGCTCGAGTTTGCAAAAAACTCTGAAAAATGGAAGATTGAAAATGGGTGATAACGATGAGATGAAAGTCAATAGACCGGGCTCTGATGGGGGCAAATGGGTTTGGAAGAATGAGGCTAACAGATCGAGAAATTGAAGAAACTGTCAAGTTCGGTGGAGGAAGTTTGATGATATGGGGATGTTTCACAGCCAAAGATGTTGGATATTTGACCAGGATCGATGTTGATCTCAATGCTGAGCTCTATGTGAATATCCTACAAGATGAGTTACTTCATGCACTCGAGTATTATGGGTATGAAAAGGACAACATAGTGTTCCAGCAGTACAACGACCTGAAGAATACATCAAGGTTGGAGAAGGATGGTTCAATGACAATGAAGTAGAGTTGCTGTATTGGCCTCCACAGTCCCCAGACCTTAACCCAAAAGAACACTTGTGGGTTGAGTTGAAGAAAAAGCTGTATTGTTCCCAAAGTCCAGTCTGCACCAACATTGGGAACGTGTAGAAGAGACCTGGACTCAGATTTTTGTCAAGACATTCTTAAATCTGATCTAGAGCATGCCCATAAGGAGTCCGGCTGTATTAAAAGCCAAAAGGTGGATTTACGAAATACTAACAAAATAATAAAAATTAACATTTTGATTTTTAGGAGCAAAACGGTAACAATGCAGTTACATGAAAAGAATCTGCAGAGCTAAGCAGATGCTAAATACTTGCAAGTCAAATTTGTGAAAGATAGGTGTAACGGCTGGAGTAGTGGATCCTCTGGACCACCGCGAGCGGTGGTAACAGCCGTGCCAGGGAGCAGGGTCTAAGTAGGTCCCGGTTTTCACCAGAGCCTGCCGCAAAGTGGGTTGGACTTGCTGCAGTGGGAGTCCTACCAGGTCGCTACCCCTAGCACGACTAGCTTGCGGTGGCAGACGAGGTGCTGCGAGGTTCCGAATCGTAACACCAAACTCTTAGTCTTGGACGGGCAAACAGGTCAGGGCAGGCGGCAAAGGTTCATGGTCAAGAGACGTAGGCAAAGGGTCAGCAACGTAGAAGATACTAGGACGCACAGTGGGACGCTTTGTCTAACGGCAAAGGCACAATAGATCCGGCGAGGAAGTGCCGGAGGTGGTACCAATATATAGGACAAGCGGCCGGCAATTAACAGCATGCTGGCCCTTTAAACCTCGAAGAGCTGCTGCGCGCACACCCTAGGGGACGGGAGCGCACGCAGCAGCCGGCAGAGAGCCGCGCGGGGACAGGAGAGCGGCTGGGTAAGTGCTGGCTCCCAGGGAAGCGAGTGCGTCCGCGGCCCGACATACGGACCGCGGCGCCACTCGTCCTTGGAGCAGGGGGAACCGATGGGACACGGGTGCGTCCGCAGCAGTAGCCCCCCCCCCCTCCCCTATGCCTCCCCTTCTTCCTGAAACCAAGGAATTTCCATACTAGGACCTGATCCAAGATGTTATCCTCCGGCCCCAAGATCTCTCCTCTGCCCCGAATCCTTCCCAGTCGATGAGGAAATGTCGCCTCCCTCGGATAGTTTTCATGGCCAGAATTTCTTTCACCGTGAACACGTTGGATGCCTCGGCCTTAGGTGGAGAGGGGGCCACTTTCCGGGAGAAACGGTTAAGCACCACAGGTTTCAGCAGGGAGATATGGAAGGAATTTGGGATCCACATGGTAGGAGGAAGCCAGAGTTTATAGGCCACCGGATTGATCCGCTGCAACACCTCAAAAGGCCCCAGGAACTGTGGACCTAATTTATAACTGGGTATTTTGAGCCGGACATACTTGGCGGAAAGCCACACCTTATCTCCCGGAGCAAAAGTTGGGGCCAGTCTCCTCTTCTTGTCCGCCTGGGCCTTCATGCGGGCTGTAGCTTGCTGTAGGGACTGGCGAGTCTGCTCCCAAATGGCAGTCATATCCCGGACCAAGGTGTCCACCGCAGGAACCTCGGAGGCAGAAGGCAGTGGGAGGGGTGGGCGGGGATGTAGTCCATAGACTATTTAGAAAGAAGAAGTACCGGTGGTTTCTGAGTCCAGGTTGTTATAGGAAAATTGCGCCCATGGCAATAAACCAGACCAGTCATCCTGTCGGGCTGAAACAATGTGGTGAAGGTACGTGCCCAGGATCTGCTTGATCCTCTCCACCTGACTTTTGGATTGCGGGTTATAGGCCGAAGAAAAGTCCAATTTTACTTGTAATCAGGAGCAGAGGTCATGCCAGAACTTGGAGACAAACTGGACCCCGCGGTCCGAGACGATGTGACGTGGGAGACTGTGTAGACGGAAGATGTGCTCAAAGAAGAGAGCGGCGAGCTGAGGAGCGGAGGGTAGGCCTGGCAACGGGACGAAGTGTACCATCTTCGAAAACCGGTCCGCGACCACCCAGATCGCATTATTGCCCGCGATCTGGGTATTGAGAAGGAAGATCAGTGATGAAGTCCATCAATACCTGGGACCATGTTGAATCAGGCGTGGGCAAGGGGTGCAGTAGGCCGGATGGGCCGTGATGGGGTGTCTTGTCCCGGGCACAGGTGGTACAGGATTCCACAAATTCTCTTGTGTCCTTGGCAAGAGTCGGCCACCAATAGAAGTGGGAGATCAGCTGAAATGTCTTCCGTGTGCCAGGGTGCCCGGCCACCAGGGAGCAGTGCCCCCACTTTAGAACCCTCCTCCGGTGCACCGGGCGCACATAAGTCTTACCCCGAGGAACCTGTTGCAGATCCACCGGAGCCATGTGAACCAATCGTTCCGGGATTATGATATGCTGAGGACCGGGTTCTTCTCCAATAGTGTCGGAGGCGCGGGAGAGAGTATCGGCTTTGATGTTCTTTTATGCCGGGCAGAAGTGGATCCGGAAGTCAAAGTGCAAGAAGAACAGCGACCACCTGGCTTGGCGCAGATTAAGACATTGAGCCGACTGGAGATACTGAAGATTTTTGTGATCTGTGTAGACCTCAATCGGGTGACGAGCTCCTTCCAGGAGATGGCGCCATTCCTACAGACCCATCTTGATGGCTAACAACTCCCGGTCCCCGACGGCGTAATTCTTCTCCGCTGGAGAGAAGGTCTTGGAGAAGAACCCGCATGTGAGAGTTCTGCCCTTGGGCCCTTTTTGAGTGAGAACCACCCCCGCCCCCATGGAAGAGGCATCCACTTCTAACGCCAAAGATTTCTCTGGGTCCGGGCGAGACAGGATGGGTGCGGAGGCAAAAGCTGACTTAAGATCCGTAAATGCCCTTTCGGCCGCCTATGACCAGAGCTTCCGGTTGGCGTTCTTCTTAGTGAGGGCCACAATCGGTGCCACCAGTGTCGCAAAAAGGGGAATAAATTGCCGATAATAATTAGCGAACCCCAAGAAGCGCTGAATAGCCCGAAGACCGACTGGTCGGGGCCACTGCAGAACGGCCGTCAACTCGGCTGGATCCATCTGCAGGCCCTTATCCGAGACGATGTAGCCCAAGAAAGGAAGACTTGTCCGATGAAACAGACATTTCTCCAACTTGGCGTACAGTTGATTACTGCCGAGACGTCTCAGTACCTGGCGTACCTGCAACCAATGGGTCTGCGGGTCAGGTGAAAAAATCAGTATGTCGTCCAGGTAGACGATGACACAGGTGTAGAAGTCTACCTGGACGACATACTGGAAGAAGTCAGTGTGCAAGGAAGGGGAGAGGGTGAACGGTTGTAAGGGGTTGTGCTTGTGTTGGGATGTTGACAGTAGTGGGTTGCCATGGGAGGCCAGGGAGTAGGATGGTAAGCTTGAAGGGGAAGCTGCAGTTGGTGACAGTTGGGACTGTTAGGACAAGCAGCCAATCAGAAGAGGTGAAGGGGGCGGAGCTGGTGGTCAGGCAGACAGTTATAGGAGGGAGGCCGTCAGCCTCGTAGTAGTTAGGAGTATAAGCTTGTTTGTTGTATATATTTCCAGTTGAAAGCAGTTAGTTAAGGGGACCCCTGTCTATCCAGGCGCCAATAGACAAGGCAGGCCGAGTTTTGAATGACGGTTTTGAAATCTGACCTCCAGAAAATCCGAGTCATGTAGACTACATCTTGGATTTTCTATCGAAGCCTATGGGGATTATTTTACAGTCTCTTTTTGACGATTTTGAAAAACCGAATCCACATCAAAAACCAACTGGAAACCCTTGTTAATATAAAAATTATAATTTGATCATATGTTGTTTTACCACTTTAAATATTTCTTGAAGAAAAAAGTTAGAAACACAGGATTTGTGTTTTATAGAATAGACATTTAGGGTGGCATGTATGAAACTTGGCATTAAAACGACAAATTTCATGCACATAATAATGGCATAGAATGCGCTGATTTATGAACCTGCTCTACAACGGGTCATAAATTAGGCGCATTCTAGCGCTAGGATGACATTTCTGGCTCAGGTATACCACTTTAAAGGGGTTGTCTCACTACATCGGCTCAATCCTGTTTTCTTGGTTTCATTTTGAATTCAGGGACGTGTTTACTGGCTCCTACTAGCCTGCAGCAGAAGCCAGGTCTGTAGCTATAGCAACCAGTGCTGGCAGCCTATCATTAGAGATTGAACAGGTCTGTAGCTATAGCGACCTGAGGAGCTGATGCAGCTCATACAAGAGGAATAGATAGAATACTGTTGTTGCGGACGGCGCCGCAGCCCGCAACTCAGGCTGCGGGCACCGTCGCAGCTCTGTCTGTGCCGCCGCTGCCCGATGTTGGGCGACGGGCGCACTCGTCCCCCTGCGCGACGGTACTTATCCAGCCGCGCTCCAGTCTGTCGGCAGCCTCCTGCTGCCCGCCGTCCCCGTACTTAACAGCGCGCGCCGGCTCTGACATTTAAAGGACCAGTGCGCCGGTAATTGGCTAATTACCGGGCGCTGCCTCTATATTACCTGGGCGCTTCCGCCCACTCCCGCTGGATCTTTAGTGCATTTGCCTATAGAGAAAGCGTTTCCTGAAGTCTTGTCCTGATCTTCCGTGTACCGTACCGTTTGCCTCCATCTCCTGACCACGAACCTCTGCCACCTGCCCTGACCTTCCTGCCTGTACTCGACCAGGAACCTGGCCGCCGGTGCTGACCTTACCGTCTGTCCCTGACTACGAGCCTGCCATGCGATTCTGTAAGTAAAACAGATTTCTGAAGTGCCGATGCAATACTGGAGTACGGGATGCGCCGAAAACAACTTCTTCGCCCGGGATTTAAAACATACTATTTATTATGACATGTTAAAAAAACAGCCATGTATACATAAGCCAACCCTATGCACCCAACAGATGCATTTCAAGCAAAAATGCTCTTGATCACATACGATTCTGTACCACGCTATACCTCGGCTGCCACCGCAAGCAAGTCGTGTCAGGGGTAGCGACCTGGTAGACTCCCGCCGCAGCAAGTCCATCCCGCTTTGCGGCGGGCTCTGGTGAAAACCGGGACCTACTTAGACTCTGCTTCCTGGCGTGGCTTACGCCATCGCTTGTGGTGGTACAGAGGATCCACTTCTACGACCCGGACCGTTACAACTATTAATGGACATATATTGCAAAGTGACTTGTTTTTGCAAGATCTTTAACATAAAAAGCAATCCTTGTTCTTACTTTGGGAGACAGCTAAAGCGGTCATTAGAGGCCACTTGAGTGAGAAGCTTCGGCAATCTTACACTGATTTTTTTCTCTAACCCAACTCCTGCAGCCAAACTCCAATGGTCTAACACTAAAAAAGAGTATGAGCGCTGGCTGGAGTATAGAGAAGTGTCCCGGCAGTCCCGGGTGTCAGCTAAATTATTCAGGTTTGGGAACAAAGCGGGCGGCTTTTAGCCAATTTTGCTAAGGGGTTTAACTCTAGTTCCAATATCTATGCATTGAAGGACTCATGCGGGAATATGCAATATTCTGCTACTGCTATTAATAATGTCCTACGCGATTTCTATGACCATTTATATTCACCAGAAACCTCCGATGACAGGGACCGCTCAGACTGGCTTGGCGTCTGTCTCTCCCCTCCTTTTCTGAGGCAGATAGGGACTACCTTAACCAAACCCGTCCAAAATGAAGACTTCTCTAGGGTTATTAAGAACTTGGGTAATAATAAAGCCCTGGGTCCCGATGGCTTCTCAGGAGAATTCTACAAGATTCTTAATCCTGAAGTCACTCCCCTTCTAACCACCGTCTCCAATCTATTCCTGACTAACACTCCCATCCTGCAACATGGCGTTTATAAAAGTTTTACCGAAGCCAGGAAAGGACGTGTCTCTCCCCTCCTCGTACCGCCCAATTTCATTAATAAATGTTGACTTAAAAATCATTTCTAAGGTGTTGGCGGACAGGCTGGCCACTCTTCTTCCCTGTCTCAATTAAGCCCTCAAACAGACGGGATTCGTTAAGGGCAGAGCGAGCCGTCTCTAATATTCGTAAAAATCATTACTGTCCTGGTGAGATCAAATGTAATCCGGGGCTTCATCCTCTCCAGCTGTCCTGTCCAATTGAGCAGAAAAAAGCGTTCGACAGGGTCAGCTGGAGATGGCTGGGGGCAGTGATGGACGGATTCGGATTCCAGGGAGCCTTCCGTTCTTATATCTCTTCACTATATACCAATCCCCATGCTCAGATCTATAACCCGGGTATTCTTTCTAGGGCCATTCATTTGGGGAGAGGCACTCGCCAGGGATGCCCCTCTACTGTTTAATTTGGCCATAGAGCCGCTCTCCAGAGCCCTGGCCACTAATCCAGATCTCCTGGGCGTTAATATCGGTTCATCCAATATTAAGGTCTCCTCCTTATTTGCTGATGATCTTCTGATTTATCTATCTGACCCACTGGTGGAGGTTCCGATAGCTTTAGATCTGTTACATGAGTTTGGCCTTTTCTCAGGGTTCAAGGTTAATGTTTCTAAGTCAGAATTGTTGGATCTCTCCCCTGCTCCTTCACCTTCCTCACATCTGCTTTGCAATTTACCTATATCCCTGGCGGGTGCCTCCATCAAGTATCTGGGAATAAATATCGGTAAGTCCCCTGAGTCCATTTATCACCTCAATTACCCCCCTCTGTTCCTCAAAATTGGTAAGGAACTAGAACGACGCATGCATCTTCCGCTCCCCTTACTTGCTAAGGCTCATCTTCTCAAGATGATGACGTTCCCAAAAAAAATATATTTGTTACAAACAATCCCCTTATTGCTTAGATATAAAGATGTCCGCCAACTTTATACCGCTTTCAATTCCAGTCTCTCTACTGAGGCGGCACTGGTTCACCCATGGACACTTCCAGGCCTTCTTCATACCAAATATTCTGCTCTTCCCAAGGTGGCGAAACATAGCCTCATTGTGAGGGACACGATTGGAGCCTGGAAGGCCTGTAGAACCCTGTTCTCTCTGCCCTACCAGACCAGTAGATACTTTCCTATCTATGGGCACCCAGAATTCAAACCTGGCCTTGATAACCCCAAAGTTAAAGTCTGGAGGAGTAAGGGAAACTTAACTATTTCCCAGCTTATTCACTCTTCCCACCAATGGATTTACTCTCTCTCAGAATTATATTCAAAATATCCCGTGCCACCATCGCATTTTTCGGCTTACTCCTAAATAGTGAGCTTTTATAGAAGTAAGGACATGGGGCCGTCTCATTTTAAGTTGAATGCTTTTGATAATGTTATCGGCCCTACTTCTTCAACAGACCACTCTCTATCAGCGCGATATGCTGGTCTTCGTAGGGGTCCAGAAGATGAGGGGCCTTGCAGGTTTTTTGCTAGGTGGGAGAAGGTCTACCCTAACCAGGAGATATCTACTACAATTCTCCAGGGATGGCTGAAGATCTATAAATATATAGTTAATTAGAAGTGGAGGGACACGTTCTTTAGAATTGCCCATTCCGCAATTTTACGGCTTTAAATATCCCCCCCATCAGCTTGTTCCAGACCGTTTGACGTCCTGGCCAAGTGTGGCACCCCCCCGCAGGATTTTGTCCATAGTATATGGACCTGTGTGTGGAAACCATGAAGTTACTGGGAGACAGTCATACAAACTCTGAATCTTAAGTTTTGGTGTCATTTAACTTTAGAGCCAACACAGCTCCCGTTCCATAATTTACCACAACATTTTAGGAACCACCCAATTCTGCATATATGTTTATTAGCGGCTAAAAGAAGCCTCCTGGCCAAATGGATGGAACCAACCTTCCCAACATTGCAGGAAGTGATCCAGGTGGTAAAACATCATCTGGAAATGGACAGAATCGATATCATCAGGACTAAGGAATTCCAATGCTCTAAATTTTTCAAGAAATGGCAGGAGTTCATAGGTAACTTTTACACCCCCCAGGAGATCATGCAGCCTTTTGTCTACACCTCCTGGTATCTCTCCTCTCGACTAGCGGGCATTCTGGGGGCTTTAGATATCTGTACCCCATAACATGGGGGCTTTACCTCAGCCATATCCTGACACCGTGCCCTGGATACTCCCTTGGTAACTGTGCGTCAGAGTTGGGGGTGAATCTGTCCTCTATCTATTTCTCTCCCTCGGGCTTTAGGGGACGAGGGCCGTGTGACGATCTCGCAGCATTGTATCAGCACAGGATTTGTTTTCACTTTTTATCCCAGACCTTACTTGATTACATAAGTGTATGTGATTATGTCTCTTATACATAACTGTGTATGGGGACCACTGTTCTGTGTTGTTTTGTTTTGGGTTTTTTTTGGAGGGGGGGGTTTACTTTTTTATTATTTTTTGTTTTCTTTCTTTAGTGAAGATGGAGACTTCTTTTGCTTCATTCTTATTATTATGATACCAAAGTATGTCATTAGTGCTATTTTGTACTTTCATTGCTTAGTACTTTTCTTATTTGTACTAATGATGCCTTATATTATTTCTTTGTGTATTAAGTGGTACCTCATCTAATGGACAATTATTATATGTTTTTGTTATTGTAAAATTTAATAAAAATTATGTTTACAAAAAAAAAAGCAATCCTTGTAGTGAGACAACTCCTTTAAGTGGTATACCTGTTCTAGCAGTAATCCGCCTAGAAATGCCATAGCAGAGCTATAATTCTATAGCTTCATACGGTTCTAGTGCGCCCCGCCTTCCAGACGTCCCCCAAAATCAGGCGCTTTACAGAGTACCACTGCGCTTTGTAATGCGCCTGATAATGGCGTTCAGAGGCATTTCAGTGAAGCGAACGGGGCTAAGCCTGATGTTGGGCTGACAAAAAGGCCAGACTTCTAGCGCATCCCCGTTCATACATGCCGACCTTAAAGGGGTTTTGCCACAATGTAATGTTGACGTGGGATCCTCCAAAATGGGTATTTAATCACTTTTCTAAATATATGCGATTAAAAAAATTGCAGCCTGAGAGAGCTACAGGCTCCCTTTAAACCTGCCCTTAGTTATTAGAAGCTTGCATTAGATACGACCTAAACAAGAGCTGCTGGCCGGGCTTGCGCAGATCACACTTCTTATCGTTGAGGGATAAAGAGGGGTTTTAGCCCTGAAGAAGGCCCTTTTACAAAGGAACCGGGTAGAAATATGTTGTGTTTTGTATACAGAATCCACTAGTTGTAGTGTGATTATTTCAGTGAACATTTCACATGATCCCTTATGCATGGCTCTGTACTCTGACTGGCTCTCTCTCTCTCAGCTCAGCAGTGGCTTGTTTACTTTTGCTTCTTAGCAGATAAGGCACGTCCTGGCAAAACCCCTTTAACCTCTTCTCATCCAAACCTTTATTTTTCCGTCATGTTCATTTTTTCCTCACAGTCTTCCAAGAGCCATAACTTTTTATTTTTCCATCTATATAGTCATATGAGGGTTCATTTTATGCAGGACAAGATGTAATTTTTAATGGTGCCATGGACTTTATCACGGATTCACCCAGGGCTGGGACAAGGTATTCTGGTGCTCTAGGCAAATAAGGCATGTAGCGCCCCCACCACCCTCTCCAATGTAAAAATTCAGCCCACTCCATGCCTCTTTGCCCCTTTATTCCTGGGATGAAGTGGAGCCCTAGGCGGTCCCCTACCTTTGCCTACCCATCAACCCGGCTCTGGATTTACCCCTCAATGAGGGAAAGACTGTAATTTAGGTAATTGTTGACCGTTTCAGTAAGATGTGTCATTTTGTGCCCTTTCCCAGCTTCCAAGCTCTAACATTTTGTCACAATTCTTCATTGATCATATAGTTCGTCTTCACGGGATTCCTGAGAATATTGTTTCTGACAGGGGAGGAAAGTTTGTAGCTAAGTTTTGGAAAGCTTTTTGTATGAAACGGAGTTATCATTTTCCTCGGCGTTCCATCCTGAGTCTAAATCTATGTTCACACGGCTTAAATTGGGACGTATTTCGCCCCGTATTTCATGCCGTACTGCGCTCAATATGGGGCGAGATACATCCCAGTCATTACGGTAATCCACAGTTCTCTTAGAGAACTATGGATTACGTCTCCTCTCCCCGCTCGCACAATACGCCGTGGGGGGAGAGAAGTGACATGTCAATTACTAGTGGTGCGTATTCGCCGCTAGTAATAAAAGTCTTCGGGACGGCGGGCTGACGCCCCCCCCCCCCCCCGCCCCGCGGGAGTCGGGGCGAGCTCCCGAAGTCTCGGTGTAATTATGCCCCGAAATTATGACGTGTGAACATAGCCTAATAGTCAGACTGAACGGTTCAATCAGAATCTGGAACAATGTTATTGTGCTGAGTTCGCCATCAATAACCGTCATCATGCGTCTATCAATAACTTTCTGTAATTATGGCTTTCATCCGAACTTTGGTTCTCTCTCTTCGACCACCTCTAATAATGCCAAGGTAGAGATTGAATTAGAAAAACTGTGCATTGTCTGGGCCCAGGTTCAGTTGAACCTGAGGAAATCACAGTGCATCTATCGAAGGAACGCCAATAAGAGACACACTACAGGGCCTGGGTTTGCTGTAGGGCATAAAAATATGAGACGGCTTCTTCTCGTAAGTTGGCTCCCAAGTATTTTGGTCCCTACTCCATTCTACAGGTCATCAATCCAATCACTTTTAGTCTTCGTCTCCCGCCGACTTTCTGGATCCCTAATGTTTAAAATTGTGGTCAAAAAAGTAGCACCTCCATCGGTCCCGTAAGGGAAACTCCCCCTTTCCACCAGGTAAGAGAGTTCTAGAATTCGAAGTTGAGCATATTGGATTCCGAAGAGTCAGAAATGCGTTCAAATCTTGAACATTTTGGGAGGGTATGGCCCCGGGGGGACATGGGGGGGCCTGCCTCATTATCCATGCTGATCGTTTAGTGAAATTTCACAAAAAAAACTTTGGCCTGGTACAGGTTTAAAAGGGGCCACTGGCCCCCCATAAAAGAGGGGGACTGTAGGACTGCGTTTTTGGCCTTTGGGATTTTGTTGCTGCCCCACCGGGTGGGCTTGGTATTAAGGAAAAATTGGTGGGGGGGGTATTTAAACCCTTCCATTTGGGCCCGCCCCGCTGGGTTTCTTCTTTTTGTCCTAGCTGCCGTTTTGTAATTTAGCTGGTTCTCTGGATTTTGGCTTGTCCTTTTGGTCTCTCTCCCATCTTGTCCTTTGGTGCTGCGCATACTCCTGGTTTGCCTCAAACCTTTTAGATTTTCTCAAGTCATTGTTTCTATTTGTCTTCCATTTTTTCTTCTGTCTTTTGTCACCCTTTTACTAGGGTAATTTTAGAAAGAGGGGTTTAGTTGGGGCGCCCTTTTTCGCGGGGGGGAAATAGCCTAGGCAGGGGAAACCCGGGCGAGTTAGGGCACCCTTACAATTGGTATCCCTCCTATGTTTAAAAAAAGGGGGGCTGGAAAGTGATTAAAAGGAATGTCAGACAAAATTTAAAAGGCTTAGTGACCGGAGTGAAAAATTTTGGATTCAGCATTTTTTTGAAAAAAAAAAGCTCTGCCATAACCCCCAAAATCTGAACAAACATGTTTTAACAAGGGAAAAAACCCGATTTAAATTGGGTCTTTTTTTTGGAACTTTTCCCTTTTTAAAATCAAAAAAAACAGTGGCTGTTTTTCCTAAAAAAATTTGGGAAAATCCGGGCACTTAAAACCCCAAAGAAGCAGTTTTTGGGAGGATCTGGGCAAAATGGGATAAAATGTATAGTTGAGCTATTCGTCCACACTTTACAGATGTATTGCGTTTTTTGCCATTAATTCTGTCAAAACCACAATACATCTGCAACAAATGGAATGCAGAACTTTAAAAAAAATTTAAGTGGTTATCTTAGAGCAAAGAGGTTTCTTTAAAAGGGTTTTCTTTTTTGGGGAACTAGGTTTCTTCAACTTTTTAGCTGCTATTGTCCGACTTATCATGGGGTTTCCTCCCTTTTTCCTTTGGGGAAATGCCTGTCATTTCTACGGGAAGGTAGAAATGTTTTGGCTATGAAATTCCCCCCCATAAAATATTTTGGAGTTTTTGTGATGGAGCCTTGGCCCCGATCTAAAAAAAGCCTAAGGGGTATGTTCACACGGCGTGTTAAATTGGGTTTTTTACTTTACTTTAAACAGTTTGCGTTTTGGGGACCCGTGTTTGGACCCAAAAGGCCCCAAAACGCATCTAACAAGTGCGGGGTGTGAGTTAAATTGTTTCAATCTAAAAACATGAAATCGGCGTTAAAGACAAGGGATCCCCGTTGTTTTTTTTCTTGCATTTTGTGATGCGTTTTTTGGGATCTGTTAAAAAGAATTGCATAAAAATTTTTGATCCAAAAAGACGCGGCAGACGCCCTATTTAAAATATAGGGTGCGTTCTTGTGACCCCAAAATATGCACCCTAACAAAACCCTGCATTTTAAAAATCATTTTTTTATGCAGCTTTTTGGGAAATGCATTTTGGATCCAAAAATAAACCCCAAATGCCGGGTTAAACATACTCAAAGGGGGAGACATGAAAAGGTCAAAATGCTTTCGAAGTTTATTTTGTCATCTGTTTTTCAGTGTATAATGCGCCTGAATTATTATTAGGGAACAGATAGGGCAATCTTCCCCAAAAGCCCGAGATGTTAAAAATAGTATGTTGTTTACCTGGGGGCCTGGTTGGGACATTCGCGGATTGGGGTGCAGATTGTGGGTGGGGGCTGGTGAGAACCCCAGCTGTCAGGGCCAAAATTTTGGCACCAATGCAAAGTTAGGGGTTTGGTGGAGTGTTTTTAAAAAATGATTTGGGGTTTTAGGCAAAAGTTTTAAGGACCTAAAAGGTAATATATTCAAAAATATTACCTGTTCCACGGCCACACCGAGAGGCGGGGGAGATTGAGAGGTAATGGGTGGCTAAAAAAATTGGTTTTTTGGAAAGAGGGTTTTGGGGTTTTTGGAGAATGGGCTGACTTCTGATTGGAAAGGGCTTTTTGCTGGGGAGGGCCCCTAATGGGGGGGGGGTTGCAGCTGTTTGGGGGGACAAAAAGGGCCCCAGGATTGGGAGGAATATTTTAAACTAGGGACTGGGGGGGGAGGGTAACTACAAATAGATGCAAGATAGTGAAGATGAGGCTGGGAATTAGAATAAACGGGGGGTGGAGTGGGGGGGGGGGGGTTTTAGAAATAGTTAAAAAAAAAACAGGGGAAAGGATAAAAATGAAAAATCTCTAAATTGCAGCTGACCATGCCAGGAGTTGACCAAAAAAATAAATTAACTAAAATTTACAATTTGCTGAAAAAAAATATGACTAGGGGGGATAACAGAGACATGGCTGGAGAGGCTGGGGACTGGGCGGTTAATTTTAGGGGGTTACAGTTATTTAAAAGGATTAAGGACCGGAAAGGGGGAGGTGTTGTCTTATGTAAAATCCTGTTAAAGCCAACATCGGGAAGATATAGGTACGGGGAAATAAAACAGGGGAAATTTTATGGGAAAAATATACTGGGGGGTAACAAAAAAATTAATAGGGGTCTGTATGGGCCCCAATAAAACAGAAAACCCATAGAAGATGTATCCTCGGAAATAGATGAGGCGGTAATAGTTTTGGTTTTTATTATGGGCAATTTTAACCCCCGAAAAAAATTTGGAACTGAAACCTTTAGCTCTTAAAAGGAAAAGGTTTTTGTCAATAATAATGAAAAATTCCTTTGCCAAATGGGAGGAACCGACTGGGAAAAAGGCCCTTCTAGATTAATATTGATAATAGACCTGAAGAAACAAAGGTTCGGGTTTGGGGGCACTGGAAAATATGACCTATATAAAAAATTTTCCCTTTTATCCTTCAATGGGTTTTTTTGTCAAGGAGCCACAAAAAACACTGAATTTTAGGAAGGCAATTTTTATTCTGTTAGGGAGGCCCTAACGTTTTTGACGGGACAATGTGTTTAAAAAATGGCAGAAAAAAATTATGGGAAAATTTTTCCCTAAATGGGGAAAGGTTCTACCTATGGGGGTTTTTGCCCTTGGGTCAACATTGCAAAAAAAAAAGGGTAATGGTGAAGGAGGGCCCTTGTTTCTTTTTTGGAAAAAAACTTTGAAAAATTTTTTGCCATAGAAAGTAAAAAAAACCCCAAAATATTTTTTAATTTAATAGTAAAAAAATTAAAACAGAAATGTTGGCCTTTAAAAAATATGAGGGAGAACGTGGGGGGCGATAGAAAAAAAGCAAAAATATTAACAAATTTTTTTCCAAGTTTTTACCGGGGGGGATGCTTCCTGTTTTGGAAAAAAGGGATGAGGTAAACTCCAATTAAAATTTTTGCTTAAACCCCCGGGAAAAATTTCGCTCCTTAAGAAAATTAAAAAAGACAAAACCCCAGGTCCCAAGATGGCATACACCCACCTTCCCAAGGGAGTTAAGTGATGTCACGTAGGCCCCCATTCTTAATATTTATGGACGGGTTTATAAAGGGGTATGTCCCAAAGGTTGGTGCATAGCAAAAAGTGGGGCCCAAAATTCAAAAAAGGGGGCAAAAAGTGATCCGGAAAAATATAGGCGGTAAGTTAAACCCCTGTTGTTGGAAAAAAGTTTGAGGTTTTTCAGAGATGCATCCTGGATTCTCCTGAAAATAAATGTATAACGCCTTTCCCGCAGGGTTTTATGAAGGATCGGCCCTGTCAGTTTAACTACAGGGGTTCATGAATGTCGGGCAAAACCGGGCGAAATAAGCCAAAATTTAACGGGCCCAAAAGGTTTGGAAGTAAAATGGCAAAGCTTGGATGGGGGAAAATTTGGGGGGGAAAAATTTGGGGGAAGAACGGCTCAAAGGATAGAAAACAAAAGGGGGGTAATTAAGGTGCTATTTGACTGGATTCCCGTTATAGTGGGGGGACCAAGGGTCAGATTGGGCCCTATCCTCTTTAACATTTTCATTTTGATTTACACAGGGGTTCACGTAGAATATCGTCTTTCAGAATACTAAGCTCTGTAAAGTAATCCACACAATAGAGGATAATGTGTTATTTCAAAGGGATAATGGGTTAAGTTGGAGGCCGGGGAAGAGAAATGACAGATGAGTTTAACACTGATAATTGCAAGGTTATGCAAATGGGGCAGGAAAAATCCATTACATGACTTACATGTTAAATGGAAAAAACACTGGGTAAAAGTGACATGGAGGAAGGAACTTGGGGAATCCTGTGGTGGACAGTAAAATTTAATTGTAGCAGCCAGTGTTCAGACAGCAGCTGCCAAGGGCAAAACAGGATCATGGGGTGTATTAAAAGGGGCATAGTGGATCATGATGAGAACATTAATCTTCCATTACATTATACAAGTCAATTGGTTAGACCAAAGATGAAATATTGTGTACAGTTTTGGGCACCAGTGCACAGGAAAAGACATTGTAGTTGTGCGTTGAACAGGAAGGTACAAAGGCGAGGCAACAAAAAATAATAAAAGGACTGGGTGGACTACAGTACACCCAGGAAAGAGTATCAAGATTAGGGTTATTTAGTTTAGAGAAAGCTGCTTCTGGGGGACATAATAATATGTTTTTTAAATACATCAAAGGTCAATATAGAGATCTCTCCAAGATTTATTTATAACCACGGACTATATCTAGATACAAGGGGGCGTCTCTATGTCTTGAGGAACGAAAGTTTATACATAAAAAGAAAAATTTTGGGATCTTTACTGTTAGAGCAGTGAGACTGTGAACTCTCTGCAGAGGAAAAACTGGGTCATTAGAATTCATTAACAGAGTTTCAATAAGGGTTTGGATGCATTTCTGGAGCGTCATAATAGTAACAAGTTAAAATGACTAGGATTGGAGAGGGGTCATTGTTCCAGGGATTTTTCCCGTTGCAAAATGGATGTTGGAAGGAATATTTTCCTAAATTAGGACAATTGGCTTTTACCCTCATTGGAGGTTTTTTGCCTTCCTCTGGATCAAACACTATTATACAAAAAGATGAATGAAATGATGGCATGTTTGTCTTTTTTCTCAGCCCTACAAACTTGAACTATGTAATGTATGAAAGTGGTTTTTTTCGTTCATAAATGGTGTTTATAAAGTTCATCGGCCTCTCCTGTGTTGTTTGGGCATTACGGAATTAGGGCGCATTAGTAATGTGCCTGACATGTATAAGGCTTCTTTTTATTAGACAAGCTATGGAAATAGAAGAAAAGTCATTAGAATAGCATGTCAGTGGAATAGAAACTATGGGACTGATCTTGCTTGGTGGACCAACAGGTCCAGCAAGACCTGTTTGGTGTGCTCGCCTCTTGCTGTATGTAGAATAAAGGTTGTGGGAGCGCAGCAATAATACATTTCAAATTAAATGTAGTAAAAATTAAAAGTGTAAAAATCTGAACAACATAATAAGTGGGTTATTTAATGTTAAATTAGTTTTAGATTCTATGAATTTTAAATACATTTTATGGGAGATATTTTTATATTTTTGTTGGATTTTATATATTTTATATTTGGATATGATAACATTTTTTATATTAAAATTTAAACTTTATTTGATATAGATTTGATAAATTATCATAAATTACTTTGTTTTATTATTTGTACTGGTGTAAGCTTGAGAAGAGAAATAAGGGACATTTTCTTGAGGGCCAAATCTAGTCATTCAGGCACCTAAGTTTGGCGAACCACATGTATATAGATATATATATATAATATAGTATATATATTTATATATATATATATATATAATATATATATTTATATATATATATATATGTATAATAATTACGAAATGGGGTTGTGTCACACCCCCAGGACGCCCCCTCATGTTAGGCGCATTAGAAAGTGTCGAGTCTCAAGAATAATGTGCCTAACACATTCGTTAGGCACATTAGACATCGTAGCCGGCTTAGGCGCATTTTACGCCAGAAAAGGGTGAAAAACCCGATCATACATGTCTCCCTAAGTGTTCCATTAACAATATTACGTCATGTGAGTTGATTTGGAAAAGTTTGTTCTGTAAGTTTTGAAAAATATGAAGCAATAAAATGATACATGGTTTTGGGTGGAAAAATATCTGCTAAATCCACAAATGACTGGTTAATTGATTTCTGTTGATAAGACCTCATGCGGTTAGACGTCTGCATCAACACTGTGAAGAGGAAGGATGCACAGACAACATTGAGGTGCTCATTCATGGTCCTATTCATACCAGTTTCCTGAATACACATATGGTATATCTCGAGGGTAGCTTCTGATAAAAGGGAAAGAGATGTAGAGATGCCACAAGCAGCGAGTGCACGGAAATTCTATTGTTAGAGCTGTAGACAAGAAATAGAGCTGAGACGTGCATAACACAATGATCAAACATTATTAAAATCTGTGTCTAGTTACAGGGGTCTCTATGGGCATTCCCATTTTATAGTCTGTGATCCATGAAGGTCTGACCTCTGGGGCCCTCACTAATCCTGATTTAGTACTGTGTCAGACTCATGGCATGGTTCAGCAATATGATACCAGTTTATAAGATAGAAGTATCCCTTTACATGAATATCCTTCTTTCCTGAATGTCTTGCATCCAGAAGGACAGGGATTTTCTAATATTATTTAACAGTTCAGGTTTTTATGTAACAAAGTAAATTCACTGTATAATGGAGTTTTACTTTCTAATATCAGGTATGTGTTCAGACTGTCATGAACAGCCTCTGTTCATAGGCCGACGCGTCAGGCCCCTTTGGCCGCGGCCAGACTTGTGATCCAATGTGCAACGTATATGTAACATTTCACACACTCTAGAGGTATGTAAGGTCAATTGGATACCGCTTCACAGATACTCCCTGTGCACATGAGCACAGGGAGTGAGAGAAGGTAGCCCATGTGATCGCCGGCGGGGTGCAACACTCGTTCACAGACCCCTTTTCACTAGACACTGAAACAGATTTGCGAAGCCACTAACTGCCACTAAATCCTTGTTAAATATGATAGGTCCATTAACGGGATTATATCAGACCAGGAACAAGCACCGGTAGCGTATAATGGAAAACCAAAAACACGGGCGTGTGGATTCGTGGATCGAGATAAAAGAGCAGCCCAAGATTAAATTTGAATATTTAATTGCCTTTAGGGCCCACTACATGAAACACTACATATAAGTGATTAATAGGAATTTACTTGTATCAATGGACAGATATTTGCATGTACTGGTATGCGGGTTTAATGCAAGTTTATGGGAAGATAGGCAAAAAAGGGTACACGAGTGCCTGGGGTCCACCAATGGAGTTGATTCTTAGGCCCTTTCTCCAGCTACTGTTCATGACTGCACATGCTGCACATGACTCCTGTACACTGCGTTCTCTGCCCTTTCTGTCTAAAGAAAAAGCAGCTACAGCCCCTGGGCCATTTTATCAATTGGGCTATCCAGGTGGTAGTTCTGGGGTCCAACAAACATAGGATCCCCAGGTGGTGAATGCATGTCAGAAGAATCCAGGGCACAAGTCCTGTATCCCTGGGTTGACGCTGCTTATTTAACGGTTTGTGTGCTCCTAGGATATGTAAACCATTAAAAAAACATGGTGAAA
This sequence comes from Phyllomedusa bahiana, assembly GCA_025379985.1. Lineage (NCBI taxonomy): Eukaryota > Metazoa > Chordata > Amphibia > Anura > Hylidae > Phyllomedusa > Phyllomedusa bahiana. Next base: position 65,365 of record JAODAL010007856.1, on the reverse strand, counting down.
CGGGCAGCCATCTACATTCTGCCCTGCCAATTAGTATTGTGGGCTGCAGGCTGCCTACAAGACGTTAGCAGTGTGATTATATGGGTGTGCTCTGGGGTGATTAGAGGCATGACCCCTGTCATGTTTGGGCAGGGGTAAATGCATAGCCTGCTGTGATATCATGTATTTGGCAGGCCCAGAGGCCTATACTGCTGTTGACAGGCCTGCTGTGCCCAGAGGCCCTACATGTTCAGGGAACCACAGGGGTATTCCCTTGCTTCCCTGAGGCTCAGTTTGAGTCTGGTGTTGGCGCGTTATGTAGGTAAATGCTTCTGACTTTCTCTTTAAGGAGTCATCCATTGGACTACCAGCCACCAAACAGTCTATTTTCTCTATGGAGCTTATTCATAAAATTAGATGTTAATGGAGATGGATTAAGTAGCATGAAATCAACCATCTCAAAGAACCATTAAACTTCTAAATGTCTAGTTTTATTAACAGACGTATGATAATGTCAATGCACAGACACCATTTATCTTCTCTTTAAACCATGTCCTTGTGGCTAGATCCTGGTGAAAAGCTGTCATTAACGTGGTTAAGATGCTGTGACATCCATAAGTTGCTAAAAAACTAGTTCAAACGTTACAAGCAATATGGCTACACTTCCTGTCACCGCTTTTGGTAAAATGTCCTCCACTGAAACAGATTTAAGGAAATCAAACCTATTTAGCAAACTTTGGCTACTTTAACTTCTTATTTAGCAATATTTCCTCTTCTTTTATGTTGTATGTGGTAATAGTAGTAATTGTGCAGGGGGCAATTATTTTTCATGTATTTTTCATATAAATGTTGCTACTGGCATATTATTGTTCCTTGAAGGACATTTTTAATAACACATTTCTGCCTTTTTAAAATAAAAATAAAAGCAATTTATACTTGCCTCTTCTCTCACCTTAGATCCAGCGCTGAGCTATCCTCACCAGTCTTATATTATCTTCTGGTCTATGGATGAAACGTGAATATAATTTTTTTTTTAAGTATGTTAAAAAGGCAGCAGTATGCTATTAATTCCTTTTATTGCAATCAGCGCAAAGCCTAAGCCTGTTCACCAAGCAGTTAGAGTACACCCTTAAGTGAAAATGGACAACTTGTGCCCAAAGTGTCAACTTATTGTCAGCTTCATTATTTTTTCGAGAAATGCTTAACTCATTTTGGGCAGGTGTTCTGTATGCTTTCATTGGTTGCAGCCACTGGACACTCCCTCTTACCTTGACGAATCACAGAGCTGGTGGATGTTAGAGACCTTGTGCTCTTCCACCTTCCATTTGAGGATGCCCCACAGATGCTCAATAGGGTTTAGGTCTGGAGACATGCTTGGCCAGTCCAGCACCTTTACCCTCATTTTCTTTAGCAAGGCAGTGGGGGTCTTGAAGTTGTGTTTGGGGTCGTTATCATGTTGGAATTATCTGGCCTGCAGCCCAGTTATGAAAGGGAGGAGGATCATGCTCTGCTCAGTAAAGTCACAGTAGCAGTTGTCATTCATGGTTACCTAAATGAATTGTAGCTCTCCACAGCCAACTGCACTCATGCAGCTCCAAACCATGAAACTCCCACCACCATGCTTGACTGTAGGCAAGACAACCATGTCTTTGTACTCCTCACCTGGTTGATGCCACATACACTTGACACACTATATGAAACCGCAACCAAGGTTATCGTTGAGCTCCAAACGTGTTAGCAGGCGCTATTTCTAAACCCAAAACGCATTAGCATGTGATTTGCCATGTGTTTTTTTATCCTTGATTGCACACCTTTGATTTTTAACATGAATCCTCAATAAAAGTCTTTTTTTACCATCACATTGGTGCTGGATATCTCCTCGTCTCTGGATATTTCTGGGCTGCTGGAACCACAGCTAGTCCAAGCACATTGTGTGAGACCCATTGATCCCGTGGAATACTACTCTGACCTTCCATCTATCAACTAGAGGGGTGAGCACCATTGTTTTTTCTTAATATTTATGTTTCTTTAACCCCTTACCAACATATCAACATAACGTCCTGATGCCGGTAAGATGCTACACAGCCACAGGGTGTTAGCAGCTAATTGCAGCTAACACCCAGCAGTTACAGAGTGCATGGGGGCGCCACGGCGAAGATTGCCGCGGCGTCTAAATGAGTGAAAAACTGTGCCACGCACTGTTCTTCACTCTGATCGGGACATCAGCAGGGAGATCGCTGTTAGCCAATCGGCTAACATGGCAGCAGGAAGCCTTGTGAAGGCTTCCATAGTTTCATAGTTTCATAGTTTGTAAGGCTAAAAAAAGACAAGTCGTTTTTTCCATCTAGTTCAGCCTTGTTGTGCTAAGGTGTTGATCAGAGGAAGCAAAATCCCCAATGAGTAGGAAGCCAATTGTCCTCTATTTTAGGAAAATTCCTTCTGACTCCAATCTGGCAATCAGGAAAAATCCCTGGAATCAAAGACCCGCTACTGAATATGTCACTATAACTTGTTATATTATTACGCTCCAGGGGGGGGGGGGGGAAATAAAAATAAAAAATGCATCCAAAACTCTTTTTGAACTCTGTTATGGTATTCAACTCCAATGACCAGTTCCTCTGGCAGGGAATTCCATAGGTTCACTGCTTACAGTAAAGAATCCACTTCTATGTTTATGTAGACAACTTTCGTTCCTCAAGACGTAAAGGATGCCCCCTTGTTCCCTTGTTCTAGATACAGCCATCGTGTATAAATAAAATCTTGGGTGAGAATCTCTATATTGACCTTTGATGTATTTAAACATAATTTATTTATGTCCCGAAGCCCTTCTTTCTCTCTAACCTAAATAACCCTAATCTTGCACAATCTTTCTGTGTCACGTGTAGTACACCCAGTCCTTTATTATTTTTGTTGCCCGCCTTTGTACCTGTTCAAGCTCTACAATGTCTTTCCTGTGCACTGGTTGCCAACACTGTACACAATATTCCCTTGTGTGGTCTACCTCATTGATTGTATAATGGGGAGAATAATGTTCTCATCATGTGCATCTATGTTTTGTACATTTGTTCCCCCTTTTAATGCACTCCTGGATCCTATTTGGCTTTGGCTGACGGCTGCCTGTCGCACTGGCTGCCTACAATTTAAGCTTTACTGTCCACCAGGACTCACAAGTCCTTCTCCATTATGGTCAATTGTTACCCAGTTGTTTTTCCATTTAACATTAATCATCGTATGGATTTCTTATTCCCCATGTGCATATCGCTCCTGCAATTTATCAGTGTAACCTCATCTCGCCTTTCACTGCCCAGGCCTCCAATTATCCAGAATCCCTTTGTAATAACATATTATCCTCTTTGTGTTGATTACTTTACCAGAGTTAGTATCGTCTGCAAAGATTCGATATTCTACTGTGTATTCCTGTGTAAGATCTTTAATGAAACTGTGAAGAGATATGGACCAATACTGTACCTTGTGGTAACCCTACTGATGTAACAGCGGTCCAGTATGACGTATGTACCAGTTATTAATTACTACCTTTGTTTTCTCATCAGTGAGCCAGTTACTTACCCATCTTGCACTCATTTTCCCCCAGTCCAAGCATTTCATTTATTTACCAACCTTTTATGTGGCACCGTATCAAAATGCTTTAGTAAAATCTAGATATGACATCCAGTGCCTCACCCCGATCAGTCTAGCACTGACTTTCCTCTTTAGATGCTGATGAGATTAGGTCTGACAGGACCGATCACTTCATGAACCCATGCTGGAACGGCTTTATACATTTATTTTCAGTGAGATACTCCAGGATAGCATCTCTGAGAAAACCTTTCAAAAATTTACCTACAACAGAGGTTAAGCTTACCTGGCCTATAGTTTCCTGGATCACTTTTTGACCCCTTTTTGAATATTGGCTCAACACATTTGATATGCGCCAATCCTTTGGGAAGATACAACGTTAATAGACAGTCCATGAATATTAAGAATAGGGGCCTATCTATGACATCACTTACTCCCTATATAGCGAACACGTGGGTGTATGCCATCTGGGACCTGGGGGATTTGTCTCTTCTAAACTTCCTGAGGTAGGAGCTGCACTTCTTCCTCGGGTTAGACAGTAACTTATAAGTTGGAGTTTACCACATCTTCCTCTGTTCAACAGGAACGGTCATCCTCCACGTAATGTAAATACAGTGGATGAAAAAAGTGTTTAATTACGTTTGCTTCTTTTATCATCCGCCTCTTACTGTCTCTCCCCTCATATTTTTCAAAGGACAACATTTTCTGGTTTAATCTTTTTAATATTTATATAGTTAAAAAAAATATTTTATGGGTTAGTTTTACTTTCTATAGCAATATGTCTTTCGTCTCCAGCTTTGATTCCTTTTTCTTTATATTCACACTTTTTTTTTTTCCTATTGGTTCTTAGTGCCTCTTCACTGCCCTCTATTTTAGTAAATAGGTAGAAGCTTTCTTTTTGTATTTTTATTGCTCTTTTAATACCTGTTGATCCACATTGGGTTTTTCCTGTTTCTAATTTTTTCTACTTCCATAGGTATGTACACTATTGCAGCACAGTGGTTGCCTAGGATGTTTTTAAAACTAGCCCATTTATTAGTAGTTCTGCATATTTAAACACATAGTCCAGTCAATACGGTTAGGGCCCTCACTAAAGCAGAATAATATTAGCCTTCCTCAATTCCAGTGTTTTTGGTGGCTCCTTGACAAAAAACTCTATGGTAGGATAAACGGAAAATTTTTATATAATGGTCAATATTCCCTAGGTGCCCCCTCAAACCTGAACCTTTGTTACATCTGTCAGGTCTATTAGTTATTTTAGGTTGAAGGGCCTTTACTCTAGTCGGTTCCTGCAACATTGGCAAAGGTAATTTTCATTAGTTATTGACAAACTGTTTTCCTTTAATGAGAGACTACAAAGCTTCAGTTTTCCAATTGATGTCTGGGATAGTTAAAGTCGCCCCCACTTAATAATAAACTCATTCTGCATTAGCCGCTCTCATCTATTTGAGCCTGAGAGAGTACATTTTCCCTTCGGGTTCTGCTATTATTTGGGGGGATATAGCAGACCCCTATTAGTATATTATTGTTATTGTTCCCCATGTATATTTACCCATAAAATGATCCACACACTGTTCATAACCTTTTCCTATATCTTCCCCAGCGCAGGGGGTTGTGGCCTTCAGACAGGATTTTACATAGAGACAGACACCTCACCCATTTCCGGTCCTTTACGATCCCTTCTAATTAGACTGTAACCCTGCAAGTTAACCGCCCAGTCGTAGCTCTCGTCCAGCCATGTCTCAGTTTATCCCACTATGTCAATATTTTCTTCAGTATTATTACTTCTGAGTTCATTAAGTTTGTTGGTCACGACTATGGAATGGTCAGCATGCAATTTATAGATTTTTCAGTTTTTATTCCTTTTCCTGATCTTCTTTATCTATTGCTACACACCCTCCCCTCCACTCCACACCATCCGTTTTATTCCTAATTCCCAGCTCTCTATATTCACTATCTTGCATGTTATATGTGTTGTTACCATCCCCCAGTTCCCTAGTTTAATATTCCTCAACTTCCTGGCCATTTTGTCCCCCAAGACAGCTGAACCCTCCCCATTTAGGTGCAGCCCTCCCTGCATAGAACTCTGTAGCCAATACAGAAGTCAGCCAAGTTCTCCAAAAACCCAAATCCCTCTTTCTACCACCAATTTTTAGCACCTTATTCACTTCTCTAATCTCCCGCTGCCTCTTGGTGTGGCTCGTGGAACAGGTAATATTTGAAAAATATACCTTGGAGGGACCTTGCCCTGTGGCTTTTGGCCTAAGTCCCTGAAATCGTTTGTAAAGGATTATCCACCTAACCCTCTAACTTATGTCATTGGTGCCAATGGTGGACCAGGACAGCTGGATTCTCACCAAGCCCTCATCCAGCAATCCGTCAACCACGGATCACGCGATATGTCGAAACCGGGCCCCAGTATTCAACCACTGTTCGGCGATCCCGGTCTTTTTTGTTGACAAGATTGCCCTGTCTGTGCCCACTTTAATTGAGTCCCCAACTACATGCACCTGTCTAGCTGAACTGCACTCCTATTCCCATTCTTACTGGAGCAGACAGTGGGTTGTCTTGCTGCAGCAATGCTTATATTTTGAACCGGAAATCCCCTCATCCGCAATCTTGCAAACTTTGTTGGGGCTGCTTTACCAGTTTGGATAGCCTCCCTGGCCCACTTTCCCTTACCTCTTCTTTCTTACTGTTACCCATTCTAGCTGCCTTATGTTCCTGAACCTCCATGCTTTACCACCTCCCCCAGTATCTTACCACCTGCGAGTTATTGCTCAGTGGGCAGCCAGCTCGCTTCCAAGTTGGCAATGGATCTCAGTGTGCCACGTGCTCATTTCGATACAGGATACGGGCTTCTAAATGTGCAGTTGTGCACACATCGTTGCTCAGCTGTATGCCCCTCGAACGGTTGCCTCAAGGATGGCATTACATTGCCAAGGTTGTTTGCATCTGGACAGCATTGTCAAACATGGATCTCATGGGGATGTTACCAACAAAGATATATGAATAAATTATAATAATAAGTTATACAATAATGTCCCCTCTAAACTCTCCAAATCTAAAGTCTCTCAAATCTCAAGTCTCCACACTTAAAGAAAACACTCGCAAGACTCGTTTTTTCACTCGCTCACAAATACACGCATCAGCTTTAAACCTTACCACACTGCTGTTGGCTTGTGCTGCAAAGCTCTCTCAGATAGAAAAGGCCTTTAGCAGCCCACACAGTTGCAATTTATGCTCTATGATTAGGTAACCACACACATGACCAGTCACGGGACTCAACAAAGGCCTCAGAATGTGTTTGTTTCCTTATATAGAAATACTAACTACTCGTTAATACTACTAATACAATAATGTAATCTAGTACACAAAAGACAGTGTAGCTACATGTATAAACTATATGTCTGCTATTAGATTTATAAATGTACTGCAATAACTAAATAAACAAAGGTATAAATAAACACAAGTATTTGCTGGAGATTAACAAGGACTTCTCCCTTCAATCTCAAGTCTCCACCTTAAAAGATAAAAAGCACAACTTTAAGAAACAATCGCAAGACTCGTTCATCGCTCTAAAATGCTCAGCTTTAAACCTCACCCACACTGATGCTTTGCCTGTCGCTGCAACATCTACTTCGCCTGCAATGTTCTTGAATTTCCCCACTTCCAACCCCAGGCAGGAAGTGGGGAAACCGCCATCTTGGTACACCCTAATTCATTGTATACACAATGCATTAGGTTGTAGAAATGATCGTGCGCCCTAGGGGGACTCAAAGTTTAAAAAAAAAAAAAAAGTAAAAAACAATTATAAGAAAGTTACACATATTTGGTATAGCCACGTCCAAAAAAGTCCGATCTATAAAAATGTAACATAATTTATCCCATACGCTGAACACCATAGAAGAAGAAAAAATTCCAAACGCCAAAATTGCCTTTTTTGGTCATTTCACATCCTATAAATATTGGAATAAAAGTGATCAAAAAAGTCGCATGCATTCCAAACTGCTAGCTAACAAAAGTACACTTCAGCCCACAAAAAATGCACCTTCACCGACGTCTGTAAGTGTTAGTACAATAAAGTTATTGGTCGCACAAAATGGCGCCATGGCGCAAATTTCAAAAATAGGAAATGTTTGGATTTTTTTTTACGGTACCAAAACATAACAGAAACCCTACATGTTTGGTTTTGTCGGATCACATTTTGCCCCACTTAGAATTTTTTTGCCATTCCCCATTATATTCTATGGTAATATAAATAACACCATTGGAAAGTACATCTTGTCCAGCAAAATAAAAGCCCTCATATGTGTATGTAGGTGGAAAAAAAAAAAAAAGTTATGGCTTTCAGAAGGCAAAGAGGAAAAAAATTTAGAGCCATATTATTATGACCGTCCGTCAAGAAGGCGTTAAGTAATTCATGTCCTTAGTCTGCTCGTCTTCAGCAAACTGTTTGCGGGCTTTCTTGTGCATCATCTTTAGAAGAGGGTTTCTCCATTAAGTGTGCAGCATATGGTCTTAGCACTGATAGGCTGATCCCACCCACCACCCCTTTGTCCTCTGCAGCAATGTGGCAGCACTCATATGTCTATTTTGAAAAGTCAATCTCTGGATATGACGCTGAACGCAGCCACTCAAATTCTTTGGTCTACCTTGGAGAGGCATGTTCTGAGTGGTACCGGTCTTGTTAAACCGCAGTATGGTCCTGGTCACTGTGCTGCAGCTCAGTTTCAGGGTGTTGGCAATCTTCTTATAGCCCAGACCATCTTTATGTAGAGAAACCATTCTTTTTTTTTTTCAGATCCTCAGACAGATCTTTGCCACGAGCTGCCATGTTGAACTTACAGTGACCAATATGAAAGACTGTGAGAGTGATAACGCCAAATTTAACACATTTGAGGCCTTGAAACACTAAAGAGTCATATGACACCGTGGAGTGAAAATGGCAAACTGGGCACAATTTGTCCATTTTCACTTAGGGATGCACTCAGTTTTGTTGCCAGAGGTTTAGACATTGATGGCTGTGCGTTATTTTGAGTGCACACCAAATTTACACTGCTATAAAAGCTGTACACTCACTAGTTTACATTGTATCAAAGTGTCAGATCTTCAGGTTTGTCCCATGAAAATATATAATACAATATTTACAAAAATGTGGGGTGTAATCACTGTTGTGAGATTCTGTAAGTACCCTCTAAAGCTATTGATAGCTACAAATACCAAGAAATGAAGGTATAGCCGTGTGACTTTTTAATTTCTTTTGTGGTGAATTATAGCTTTCTGGAAAAAAAAAGTAACCTCAAAACCTTGGCTAACATATGGTGCAGCAGTTTCGGTTTCTATGTATTTTTTTTATGTGGTTGTGGATAGACTTTTGTTTTCAGAAATCGTTTCAAGTAAAAAATGTTCTTACATTTGTACATTTGGACAGAGGTCCATCCAGTCCAGCCTATTATCATATAGTGTTCATCCAGGGGAAGGCAAAAACCCTTATGAGGTAGAAAACAATTGTCCACATTTTAGGGAAAAAATTCCTTCCCGACTTCAAACTGGCAAACGGAACAAATCCCTGGATCAACGCCCCTTCTCCAGAATCCTAGTCATTATAACTTGTTATATTATTACGCTCCAGAAATGCATCCAATCCCCTCTTGAACTCTGTTAGTGAACTCTCCATGGGAAGTTCCTCTGGCACAGAATTCCACAGTCTCACTGCTCTTAAGCTATGTTCACACGGCTTAATTGCGGGGCATAATTACGCCCCGCAATTACGCTGTGTGGACGGGGGCGGGAGTGGGGGGCCGGCACCTCGGCGGCCCAAAGACTATCATTACTAGCGGCGCGTATACGCTGCTAGTAAATGACATGTCACTTATCTCCCCCCGCGGCGGATTCTCCGAGCAGAGAGAGGAGACGTAATCCATAGTTCTCTATGAGGACTGTGGATTACCGTAATGACTGGGACGTATTCCAGCCGTACTTCGCACAGTACGGCGCGAATTACGGACTGAAATATGTCCCATTTTAAGCCGTGTGAACATGGCCTTACAGTAAAGAACCCCCTTTTATGTCTATGTAGAAACCTTCTACTTATACCCAGAACTGTATCTACAACAATGGGGGGCATCCTCTACATCTAGATAAAAGATCATGAGAGAGATCTCTATATAGATCTTTGATACAATTATACATATTTATTATGTCACCCTGAAGCCATCTTTTCTCTAAACTAAATAACCCTTACCTTGCTAATCTTTCTGGTTATTGTAGTCCACACAGTCATTTTATTATTTTCATTGCCCTCCTTTGCACCTGTTCAAGCTCTACAATGTCTTTCCCGTGCACGGGGGCCCAAAACTGTACACAATATGCCATGTATGGTCTAACCAGTGACTTATATAATAGGAGAATGATGTTCTAATCATGTGCATCCATGCCCATTTTAATACACCCCATGATCCTATTTGCCTTGGCAGCTGCTGCCTGACACCGGCTGCTAATATAAAATTTACTGTTCACTAATATTCCCAAGTCCTTCTCCATGTCAATTTTACCCAGAATTTTTCTATTTAACAAGTAATCATGGATTGGATTTTTCCTTCCCATGTGCATAACCTTGCATTTATCTATCTGTGTTAAACCTCTTCTGCCACTTTTGTGCCCTGGCCTCCAACTTCAGATCCTTTTGTAATAAAACTTTACCCTCTATTGTGTTAATTACTTTAAGCACTTTGGTATTATCTGCAAAGATTAATATTCTACTGGCCCTGTTCTGTAAAAACCCAAATCCCTCTTTCCTAAACCACTTTTTGAGCCACTTATTCACCTCCCTAATGTTCCATTGCCTCTCTGGCATGGCACAGGTAGTATTTCTGAAAATACTGCATTGGAAGTCCTTGCCTCAAAGCTGTTATCCGGGAGTTTAAAGATTTCATAGAACACTATAAACAGCATTTATATTGACAAGTAAAGATCTCCCACGGCCTGCATATGTTTCTCTTGCCTCCTTCTTCAACTATCATCAGATCAACTTTTTGCAGTGAAACTTCCTGCTTCTGGGAGTGTCAGTAGTTTTCCAGCATCTCTTCAACTCCCAGACTACATTGCAATCTAGGACTTCCCTCCACAGCTATCACTGCTAGGGTCTATCTTCTGACATTAGTGTGTAATCCCCCCAGCTCTGTACTTGCTGTCATGGTGAAGATAACTAGGACTCATGAGTCATTATGTAAACTGTAAAGAGCTGCAGTCATCATTTTCATGTCAGCAGTACACAAACACAAAAGCTCTGAACTGCTATCCCCTCTCCCATTACTGTTAGTAAGTCCTGCCGACAGGACTCAAAGATAAAAAAAAACATTCCCCCTTCATGTAATTACTCTAATGTAATTACTTCTATTCACAACTACAGGCTGGAAAGAGTGAATGCAGCCAGATCATTCTCTGCTCAGGTCACACCCACTACAGGGGAGTGTTCCTGAGCTGAGCCTGGCTTCAAAGCACACCCACTGAGTGATGACAAAATGTTCACTGAGGCCATGTGATCAATGAACGTCAGGTGGTTTGCAGGGGGTAGGGAGGAGGGGACAACAGGGCTCTTTGCCTGGGTCTGCACAGCAGGACAGGTAAATAATTCTTAATAAGTATGAATTCAAAAGTTTAATATATTACAGTTGTGAGCCGTATAACAAATAAAAAGATAGCCATGGAGAACCCCTTTAAGCTTTTGGCTTTTAAGGACACTCCTCCTACCTCTACCTTGTCATTGGTGCCAATGTGCACCATGACAGCTGGATTCTCACCAGCCCCACAAAGTAAGCTTTCAAACTTGAACCCTAGAAAGACAACATACTGTTCGACCATCCCAGTCTTCGTGACGGATTGCCCTGTCTGTTCCCCAACTAACGGAGTCCCCAACTACCAGCACTTTTCTAGTCTGCCCTGCAATCCTATTCCCCACCTTAGTGGAGCAGATATATGGAAATAAATTAGATTTTTTATTTACAATGGCATCACAGCACTACTCCTTATTGGGGATAAAAAGGGTTTTTGACAGAGAGCCACGTTGATACCCGGAGGTTAAGTCCTCTCTTCCTTTATACAGATAGGGGAACTGTCTTGCTTAAGCAGCAATATTCCTCAAATATTTTATTGAATCAGATTTGATCATGGACACTACAAGTCCCAGCATTCCATCTGGAAAGGTTTGGGGGTTCCCTTGTGGTCACTACACTCCCTCATACTTTAATGTGGTGAGTGTACTATCTCTTGCCGCTCGGCTGATGCTATGGGTCCTTGCAAAGTTCTCTCTTGTGGATACTGATACTACTTGCACCTTAATTATGCAGTATAGGGACTCCAGGACATCCTTATTAACTTTACATGCAGATGTTCCTGATGTTACAGCTTGCTACCACCTTAGCTGTCAGCATCAGGTCCCCTCAGAACCACAATGGCAGGCTCATTCAAAATCCAAATCTGTGCACCTAGGTAGAACACACTGTAAAGTATAGAAATGTCTATAAATATCATCCCTGGTGGGCCGCAGGAATCAACTCCCCTGGAGGGCTGCATGAATTGACTCTACTGTGGGTCTCCAGGCACCCCAGTCCGACACTGGCAATAACCCACCACAAAACGGTACAATGGTTTTGCACTTGGATGTGCTCCCTAAAACTGGGCCCCACAGTAGCTCTTATGGCTGCTATGACTTTAGTTACGCCCATGGATGTATGAGATGGGAAAACCTCTTTAAGGACCTGTGGTCACTGTGTGTTGGGGTGCAGCTCAGAGCTGCAAACTGCTGTAAAAAAAATAGAAGTTGAGTGCAACCTCAGCAAAAACATACATTTGCTATGCATGCTGAAATTTGTGGGACAGAATGACGCACAAAGAGTGTGTACAACCACACATAGGGTGAATGTAGTCACAAGTCAGCCATGTTTACTCTGTTTTACGCTATGGATATGTACCGGCTTTGCCGCAATTTATGACCAAATACCTAGTAGCAGATACTCGAATGCATAAACCCAAAAAGAGGTAAGATCATGTGTGTGAGCATACGCAAAAGTACATAGTTTATTTGTTACATAGTTAGTAGGGTTGAACAAAAGGCATTGTAGAAGGTGATGAGGAGAAAACAAATCTATTAAACATTTTATTTCTCCACTGTATTTGCCAAGAAAAATGACCTTCCTGTTGATGAGCAGAGGGATGAGGTAAACTCCACCCCACCCCCCAAATGTTTCTTGTCTAACTCAGGAAGAAGTGCATCTCCGCCTTAAGAAGATCTCCTGGTCCTGATGGTATACACCCCTGTGTCTTAGGGGAATTAAATAATGTGATAGACAGGCCCCCCTATTCTTAATTTTTATGGACTATATTGTAACTGGGTATCTTCGATAGGATTGGCACATAACAAATGTGGTGCCAATATTCAAAAACGGGTCAAAAAGTGATCCTGGAAACAAGAGGCCGGTAAGTTTAATCTCTGTTGTAGGTAAAATGTTTAAAGGTTTTCTGAGAGATGCTATCCTGGAGTATCTCACTGAAAATAAATGTATAACTACGTTCCACCATGAGTTTATGAAGGATCAGTCCTGTCAAACTACATCAGCTTCTATGAGGAGGTTAGTTCTAGACTGGATCGGGTTGAGGCATTGGATGTCATTTACAGTATCTAGATTTTTCTAAAGCATTTGATACAGTGCCACATAAAAGGTTGGTAAGTAAAATGAGAATATTCGGACTGGGGGAAAATGTGTGCAAGTGGGTAAGCAGCTGGCTCAGAGATAGAAAACAAAGGGTAGTGATTAATGTTACATACACGGACTGGATTACTGTTATTAGTGGGATACCACAAGGGTATAAAACTGTGTATATAGTTAACACAATAGAGGGTAATGTGCTATTGCAAAGGGATCTGGATAAGTTGGAAGCCTGGGCACAAAAGTGGCAGATGAGGTTTAACACCGATAAATGCAAGGTTATGCACATAGGAAGGAAGAATCCAATCCATGATTACTTGTTAAACGGAAAATCTCTGGGTAAAAGTGACATGGAGAAGGACTTGGGAATTTTAGTGGAAAGTAAACTTTATTGTAGCAGCCAGTGTCAGGCAGCAGTTGTTTACATCATTCTCCCATTATACAAGTCAGACCACACATGGAATACTGTGTACAGTTTTGGGCACCAGTGCACAGGAAAGACATTGCAGGGCTTGAACAGGTTCAAAGGCGGGCAACAAAAATAATAAAAGGACTGGGTGGACTGCAATACCTAGAAAGATAAGGAAAAATTAGGGTTTAGTTTAGAGACAAAACAGCTTTGGCGTGACTTAATAAATATGTATAAATATATCAAAGGTCAATATAGAGATCTCTCACAAGGTCTATTTATACCCAGGATTGTATCTAAAACAAGAGGGCATCCTCTACATCAAGAGGAAAGAAGGTTTCCACATTAATAAAGAAGTGGATGTAACTGTCAGCGGTAGTGGATCCGCTGGACCACCGCAAGCGGTGGTGTAAGCCACGCCAGGAAGCGGAGTCTAAGTAGGTCTCAGTTTTCACCAGAGCCCGCCGCAAAGCGGGATGGACTTGCTGCGGCGGGAGTCTACCAGGTCGCTTCCACTGACGTGACTTGCCTGCGGTGGCAGCCAAGGGTGAGCATGGTACAGAATCGTCAGGCGTAGGCGAATTTGTGAACTGGCGGTAAGGTCAGGACAGGCGGCAGAGGTTCGTGGTCAATAGACGTAGCAAGAGGGTCAGAACACCGAAGACAGTAGAGCACACTTCCAACGCTTTCTCTATAGGGTATGGGCACAATAGATCCGGGGCGGTAACCTTATATAGGACCAGCAGCCAGCAATTAACCAATTACTGGCGCGCTGGCCCTTTAAATTTCAAATTGCTGCTGCGCGCACGGCAGCCGGCGGAGAGCCGCACGGAGACAGGAGCATGGTCAGGTAAGTCCTGACTCTCGGGGAAGCGAGTGCGCCCGTGGCCTGACATGCGGACCGCGGCGCCACTCGCTCCCGGAGGGGGGGATGGGACACGGGTGACGGTGACGGTGGATTCTTTACTGTAAGAGCAGTGAGACTGTGGAACTCTCAGAGGAAATTGTTATGGTGAATTCACGAACAGAGTTCAAAAAGGGTCTGGATGAATTTCTAGAGAACAAAAATATAACCAGTTATAGTGACTAGGATTCTGGAGGGGGGTCGGTGATCCAGTGAGTTATTCTGATTTTGTGATTGGAGCCAGGAAGGAATTTTTTCCCTAAAATTGGCTTCTACCTCATGGGGGTTTTTGCCTTCCTCTGGATCGATACCATAAGCTAAACTGTATGGACGTCTGTCTTTTTTTGGCCATATAAACATATGTCCATAAAGTTCAACCAAGTGTGGGGAAGATGTGGATGAAGGGAGGGGAATAGGGAAATTTGTTAGCTTTGTTTAGCCTACTGATAACCGATAAGGCAAAAAACAATCTGCGCTCGATTTAATATCTCATTCCCGATCCCAAAATTGCGATCAGACTGGATCCAGATGTTTTATACGGCTACAGATTGTTGCTTTTGTTACCCAGAGGTTTGTATACCGTTACCTTTTTTAGCATATTTCAGTATCATTTAGAAAGTCAATTTTCCATATAAAAAACCATAAGGGAACACATGAAATTCTTTTTCACTAACATTTCTCTACCAGAGAAGAGCCGGACACCACACTTATACACTGTACTCATCTGCTGTCTGTATTAGGATTATTTCCAACATCATATTGGCTATACTCCTGCTTATCACAAATCAGTGCTGCTAGTGGTAAGAGGATTTAGTTATTATGTGTTAAAGTAGAGTAGATAAAAACTATGTATTTTTACACAAGAAAATCTTTACGTATATGTGCTATTTCTAAGGCTTGACAAAGTCTCCATAAGGGAGTTTTTCAGCGTGGAGGAATACATTTTACTCTTTTGCATCTTATTTTTCTGTGTGGAGTGCCCCAAAGTCTGTTTTTTATTTAAGGGTACAATGTATGTGCATCACAGAAAGTGATTTATATGGTACCATTCAGTTAAGACAGTGTGGTGTGGCAGAGAGCTTCACCATTACTGAACCAAATCCAAACTCAAAAGCGTGTTCTTAACATACTGTTTTACAGAGCCTCAGTCAGCTTTAGACTCACACTTCCTGATTACTGGCTGGGGGCAGTACTAAAGCAGTGACTGGCATATCGGCTCCGCTGATCCTAGCTGAACCTGTTACTGTGACGACTGCTGGAGGTTTCTAAACTGCACTGCACAAGGCTACAGAGCTCTATAGGGTTAAAACATCATCATGCAGGTAAGGAGCCATGAAGCAGGCTCACATGTAGAGTCTGCTCCATAGGCAGTGAATGTTGGCTGATTATTACAGCTGAAACCCACCGCTAACAGCAGGAATTAAAGTCGGCTCGGATTCCTGCTGTTTAACCCCTTTAAGGTTTCGGCTGTGCACCATTCTTCCGTCAGATCGCCCCCATCCCCATCTGTGTGAACAAGATTGTGAGGAGCCGATCTGTTACCTTGGCAGCGGAAAGCCTAATGAAGACTTCCATAGCTGCCATATTAGCATTTCTAGGCAGGAAGTAATAAAACTGCCATCTTGGTACACCGGCAGTGGGTTGTATAAGTGATCGAGTCCAATAGTGGTCAAGTATCCTAGGGGGACTGCTTGTAAAAGTAAAAAAAAACTGTTTTAAAAGTATAGAAAATATTAAAAGTTTAAAAAAAACCTTTCACGATTTTACAAATAACAGTTACAGTTAGGGCCACATGTATGAAAACTGTTTCGATCTAATACTCCCTTTGTTGGCCAAAGCAACCAAACGGAGCGCCCCGTTAATTTCATATGGTGCTCTGGAAAAATGAGAGAGACTGTCTGATTGGTTGCTATGGACAACAAAGTGAGTTTTAGACCTAGACAGTTTTCATAAATGTGGCCCTTAGTTGGTATCACTGCATCCCTAAAAGTCCGATCTATTAAAATATAACATCATTTATTCTGTACGCTGAACACCGTAACAAAAAACTCCAAACACCAAAATTGTGGGTTTTTGGTCATTTCAAATCCAAAAAAATTGTTATAAAATGTGATCAAAAAGTCGTATCAAATCCCAAAATGGTACCAATAAAAACTACACTTCAGCCTTCAAAAAAATCACCCCCAATCAGGTCAGTAGGTGGAAACACAAAAATGTTTTTGGTTTCAGAAAATGGTGCTGCGGCACAAATTTAAGAAATAAAGTTTTTATTTTTAAAAAAGTACTAAAACCATACATATTTGGTATCATCACAATCGTCCTGACCTGCAGACTTCAGATAACATATCACTTATACCAAAGAGTGAACAACATAAAAACAAAATCCCAGCAAGCATGGCACAAGTACATTTTTTTTTTCACATTTCACCCCACTTAAAATTCTTATTTAGAAGTTCTAATGCAATGAGAGGGGTTATGCACGGAGATTATACATTCAGCTGTTACACTAATATGCACTCATTAAAATAAAATATGCACAGTATCTCACAAAAGTGATTACCCCATCACGTTATTTTAAACATTGCATTATATCTTTTCATGGACAACACTGAAGATATGATACTTTGATACAATGTAAAGTAGTCAGTGTGCAGCTTGTATAACAGTGTACATTTGGTGTAACCTCAAAATAACTCAACACAAAGACATCAATGCCTAAATCACTGGCAGCAAGAGTGAGTACACCCCTAAGTGAAAATGGACAAATGTTGCCCAATTTGTCATTTTCCCTCCACGGTATCATGTAACTCCTAAGTGTTCTGGTGAGAGAACAGAATCAGCACTATGCAGTGTGGACTTTTGTGAGCTCGTCAAACAAGAAAGTTCTTATCAGGCAGACTTCCTTTGGTTTCTATGCCATGCCTTCCAACATCTCCATCCTAAAGCCTGTCATCTATCAACCAATGTACTATTATTATTATTTATTTTATAGCGCCATTGATTCCAGGGCGCTGTACATTCGAGGGGGTTACATACATAACATTACATAACGAGTACAGTGATAAGTTGTAATGACAATTGGCACGACAGAGGGAGAGAGGACCCTACCCCCGAGAGCTTACAATCTACAAGGAGGGGGAAAGAGACAGGAGGTGAGGGGCGGACATGTTTGTGGAGGAATTAGTGACAAGGTTAGTGAAGGTTATAGGCAAGCCTGAAGAAATGGGTTTTCAGGTTGCTTTTGAAGCTGGTGAAAGTGGAGGAGAGTCTGATGTGTTGGGGCAGTGAGTTCCAAAGTGTGGGTGAAGCACGGGAGAAGTCTTGGAGGCGGTTGTGGGAGGAGCTGATAAGGGGAGAGCAGAGGAGAAGGTCCTGTGAGGAGCGGAGAGTGCGTGAGGGGAGATATTTGGAAATTAGGGCAGAGATGTATGGAGGGGAGAGGTCATGGAGAGCCTTGTAGGTCATGGATAGAAGCTTGAAATGAATTCGCTGGGCAATGGGAAGCCAGTGAAGGGATTGGCAGAGGGGAGAGGCAGAGGAGTAGCGAGGAGAGAGGTGGATAAGACGGGCAGCAGAGTTAAGGATGGATTGGAGGGGAGCGAGGGTGCTAGCCGGGAGGCCACAGAGAAGTGTGTCCCTAGCAGTTTCCGGAAATTGACCAGAAATGTTGTCCTGGATTGGGCTTCACTGTTACAGGAGTAAAGCAATTTTAATTGTGTTTATCTCTGATCTCCTTCTTAGCTATATTTCAAGAGATTTCTGAGCCTCTGCATTGCTGTGCCTAAATCAGGGGGTTTCCCATTCAATTAACATGCCATGAAGTTCTGTACTTCGGCATGAAGCAATCCACAAAGAACTTTCTAGGACAAATTGGTATGTTGTGATCTTCCTTCAGCAATTGATAAGCCAATCGTTTCTACTTCCAGTAGAGATCTGAAGAAGGGGAACGTGCTTGCAGGTATCTTCACCTGTTGCCGACCTTTATATTTCTTCCAATGCTGTACTGATGGCGCTCATGAAATAGGATTGCACTGCTCAGTCTCAGGAAGGAAATCATTGACTATGTCTCTGCTGTAGAATGCAATTACATTTGCACCCAGTTGTCCATTGATAGTGAGGAGATCATCTTAGGCCTGATTTTCTTTTCCTTAATAACAGACTTTTTGTTCCTGACTCTGTTAAAACCTGTTAAGACCTAAGTATCTTGACTTGCTTTCATTGACTCTAGAACTGCTGGGAATTTCATTGAATACTCTCTTCTCAAAAACCCTGTAGTGCCACACCAAGAACCACAAAAAATCTACTCACGGGGTGACTTTAGTGACCATACAATTCCAATGTTTTTTCAAGTTGAAATTCTACTTCCTTTTCCTTCATTGTTCCACTTCTATGATTTTGATGTCACCTTAGTTCAGGCGACATCCCCCCTTTATAGAATGCTCATCCAGCCACTCTCTAGTGTGGTCCCTCATTTATCACTTAACACTGCCTCCCAGACTTAGGGCGACATGTCCGAAAAGTGGCGTATCCATGACAGTTTTACGTGCATTAAATCAGTGTAAAGTGCGCCTGAAAGTCCGATACTTTCTAAAAACTGGCGTCAGGTATACCTTAATGCGCCTAAAAAGGTGCATAGCATATCATTGGTAGTATATGTAATGCGTCTATCGCGGCGCATTGCCCGACGGAGGCGCATAACATATGTAATGCACCTCAATAGGCGCACAATGGACCATATTTAGGCGCATTACAATGTGTCATGCCCGGCGTATAATGCGCCTAGTTTTGGTGTATGACAGTTCATTTACAACAAGAATATGGCGTCAAAAGTGGTTTTGCCGCAAAATAGACCAAAAAACTGGGGTTGGTGAGTTGGGACATGTCGCCCTTAGTTTGTACTCAGGTCTAAATTATTCTTGTGGCTGAGCTCCCATCACAATAAGAAACTTTTGCAGATTCCATAGACGAGTGCATTTTTGGTGCATCAGTCCTTTGATTGTGACATTCTGACAGCAAATTGTCTCTTCAACAAACTATATCTTGCTTTCCCGGGCTACATCCTTTCTTCTGAAGGACTTCATGTGGACACAGAGAAAGTCTCTGCAGTTCTAAACTGGCTGCAACCGGTGAATATAAAGGATTCTCAAAGGTTTCTTGGCTTTGCTAGTCATTACTGATAATAGTAGTTTATCTAGGGGTTCTCATAAAGGGATGTTCTTACAAAGGCACTTTGACATTACAGATCAGCTCATGACCATCCTCCCCATTCAGTTCTAAGGGAGTTGCAAATATAGCCGAGCACACTCACTCGGTTATATTCGGAACTCCCATAGAAAGAATGGGGATGACGGCTGCAAGAACCACCTTCCTCATTCTGTAACACAGTTGGCTCATAGCTAGCTTGAACCGACCTGAAGCACTGCAAAGTGCTCGTTGGAACAACCCTTTAAACAGGGTTTTTGAGGGTTTTGTGAAAAGGAGCAGAATTAAGCTCTATTTTCAGAAGTCAATGATGTTTATATATTAATTGATTGGAAATATTTATATGGTATTTGAAGAATAGGGTTTTGCATGCCTTAAGGGCACTGTGTTCATAATTAGTAGTTACCTGGTATCCTACATAGGGGCATTGTGGTGTGATTATATAGATATTCCCTCTGTCTCAACCTTTGGATTGTTTGCCTGATACCTGTCGTTCTACTCTTGACCAAATCCTTGTTATGTCCTCTGACTGGTTGTATCCTGGCCGCTCTCCTGGTTTCGCCCCCTAGCTCTGTTCCTGAGTATGCTACTGCTTTAATGGAGCTACTGCCACCAATTAGTGATTATTCTGGGGACTAAGACCTAGGAATCCAACAAGGAAAGTCTATACCATCTTCTGGGGGTTAAGGGAAATAAACAAAGAGATTCCTTAGACTAGGCACCCCAAGACATTCTTGCATCAAACTGATGATGTGAGTAACATTAATGATCTGTAGTAGGACTGAGGGAGGGCTGGTGTGTGGTCCTAGTGAGGGCAGATGCATTGCAATATTACACTGAGTACTATGTGAGTACTTCTTGGAGTACCTGAGTTTTAGAGTAATCCCGAATTACTGTGCATCAATCACTTTTGGTCTTTAGAAGATTTATAGACTGAACATATCTGTAATCGAACATACCTGTGATATCCCTATAATATCTATAACATATCTAATAATTTATAAATGGAAGCTGTAAATATTATAGATATTGGTAGATTATTGAGAAATGGTTAGATATGTTTTATATTTAATAGAACATAGCTATATTTCTTCAGCTTGTACATACTAATTACACTGTGTAGGATTCCACTAAATAAATTCTTTTTTTCCCCATTTATTGTTTAGTACCGGCTTTAAAAAAATTCTTAAATTCGAATGACCAAAAGTAAGTAGCCCATAACAAAGATGTCTTCCTTCTGGCTTCATTGGAAGGTTGTCATGTGATCTCCTCCCAGCCGTGCTAGGATGCTGTGTGTCACAGTGTGGGAATGATAGACTAAGCAGTCTCAGCTCTGCGCTGCTACTATGCTTCAGTACGGAGGAAGCTGATCCTCCCTCCCGTGTCCCAGCTTCATGCATCTTTAGAAGCCTCTGGACCAGCTCATGTCCAACGCTGCACGCTGCTAAATTCCCAGAGCAAAAGAAAAATCATGTATCCATTATTATTACTCACATGGGCTGCTGCTGTCCAGGCAGGACATCTAACCCAGGAAGGTAAGTGGAGAAATAATGCAATGTCCTTTAGAACTTAAATGTATTATGTTGGCTATTTTAGGGAGCGAGGCGGCGTGATGGCTTCATAAAGTTGTGATCTGCAATGCAGTGCTAGGAGCACATGCAGGCACACCAAACTCTGCCCTGCATTGCAGTACTTCTTATCCCATGCACCAGCCTTCCTTGGTCATGCCGTTCTACACGGGCATCCCTGCCATAAAGCTTGCAGGCTGCCAGCCTCGCCATAGTCTGCCATTCACAATCTGGCTAAATATTGACTCTTTCAAGTCTTTATACTTAAAAACTAAAAAAATTTTAGGGAAGTCCTAAAGCATCAGTTCTTGACTTCTAATAGCACAATATCTCATAGGTTTTAAGGGGCTTTCCTACAGCAGTGTTGCGAGCCAGATCTGCATTTGCTGCTTTTATCTGTGGGTGTCTTTTTTTTTTTTGGGTCCTGTCCAAGAATCGGAGAAATCATACAACAATTCTTAATATGTATTTAAAGATGCAAATGAAAAAAAAAATACATTGCTAAGCAACCAAAGCAGTTCTTATTCCAGTCATCAGAACAAATCATTAATTATAACTGTGCTAAATGTTACATTTAGGCGAATGATTTCCATTTTTTTGGTTTCCGGAGAGTTTAACCCCTTAACTTTTCGTCAATTTTAGACACAGATGCTTTTAGAGCAAACGGAGGGTGGGCTACTGCTTAAGTCAGAAGAGGGGTTAATGGACCGTAATGCAGAACTTTCTTCCATATGACCTTACTGCAGTACCATCACCACCCTGCCCTGCATATCCTCAGCCCTGGGTTTTTCGGTTCCTCCCAACCTCACCTGCATTCGTTACCTTCAGATATAACCTTGTCTTAGTGCTCTGAAGGAAGTTAGGTTGTCATTCACTGGGTGAAGGACACAGTTCATGTGTTCTCTAAATTGGGGCTGTTTTACAAAATGGACTTCGAGACATTTTGCTAAATAAGTACAGAAGGGAAACTAGTGGTCTTCATATAGACAACAAGAAAATAATTCTGAGACACAATTCATGGCAGAGAGATAAGTGATATTTATTGCATTATATTTATGGCCGTGTAACTCCTGTCCTGCTCATTTATGAATAATGCACCGATATACTGGGAATTTAAGGGGACTTATCCATTGAAATGAAACAACTAGCAATTCTCCTCCCTTACTCTGTCACCCATGAATAGCTAGCCATCCAGGCAAGGTCAAGTCAGTCTCCAGCCTAAAATGGAAAACTTAATTTTGTCTGGCAACTGATTTCTCCAAATCACCAGCGACTATTACGCTGTACCCCTGAAGCTTATTATACTGGTCGCTAAATTTGAGGGGTGTGGTTGTGTCCAGTGTATGGGCGTAGGTCAGTGGTCTAGAACTGGATGCTATAGCCACACCTGCAACCCAGCTTTTTGCAAAATAACAATTCTCAGTTCTGCAGAGGAAGAATTTTGTTATGCATCAAACATAATTGTGTGAAATGTGATTAAGTCACCTAGCTCTGCTGCATGAGCTGTATAGTCAGGGAAATAGACACCCTCTTGGGTGGAGCTGAGCAGTCCAGCCTTTAGCTAGTACTTAGGTTATGTTAGTTTTAAGTTTTGTTTATCATTGTAAATACTACTTTAACCCCCCCCCCCAAAGAAAAGTGTGTGTGTATGTGTGTATATATATATATATATATATAATAAATAATCTATATTATATTTATACTATATAATATATATACACAATCACACTGAACTTTATGCTACAATAGATATTAATATGACACTTTTTTTGTGGAGGGGGTAAGCAATATTTACAATGATAAACCAAACTTAAAACTAACAGTTTTATAGTGTAGGGGGATATATATATATATATATACACACACACATATATATTTATACCTATATAATATATCACGAATTGTGTACCTGAATTTTTACTGATTAAAAAAGTGAGTGTAGAAAAATTGTTGTTTGATGGGGGTGATTCAAAAAGCTGGTGCCTGTAGTCAAGACCTATAGTATCATCAGTGGTAAATGGCCAGTGACTAAAAATCAAAGCAAACCATATATATATATATTACATCTATCCAAGTTTTATCTATACGCATTACATTTGTATCTTTTCATGTCAATAAGTTATGTTCTCCCGCTTATAAATACAGAGGATATAAATTTGCACCATCCTTTTTGAATCACCCAGTATATTGCTTGTTCATTGACGTAACAATTTGTTTTAATCTAATCCGCATCAATAAAGTAAGAAAAGGGGCCCCACCCAGGTCCCTGTACCCAAGTCTTGGTCTTGTGAGGCCCTTACATTTGGGGGAAAAACGTATTGAGACCTATTTATAGTTTGGCTTACTATTGCTCTCTGAGTCTCTTGCATATCTTTGTAGATAGATGGCTGTTCTCATCTTTAATATGTTTAATGTATGTTTTCTTACAATAATTGACCATGATGCTTGGGTGTTTTTTAGGCAGAAAAGTGGATATAAAAATGAGCATATTAGGCCATATTAAGATGCTGCTGTGGATTGGTTGTAGTTAGGATATGACTAGGTCTTCAGAACTACAGAGTGTAAATTTATCTGTTGAATTTCTGTTTTCCACTCAGTTCAGTCTGTCTTTCCGTTTCACTCTGTTTTCTGTGTTGCCTGTCCCTTAACCATTACCCAGGCATCCTCAAACTGCGGCCCTCCAGCTGTTGGGAGTCTACAACTCCCACCATTCCCACTGTTATAGATTATATAAATGCATGATGGGAGTTGTAGTTTCCCAACAGCTGGAGGGCCGCAGTTTGAGGATGACTGCAATTACCCATATTCTTTTACTGCTACTTATACTTTCAATATAAACCCATCTTGTGTTGTTTCTGACGTTCTAACAATAATTTTGCCTACCTTGCTATTCAATTGTTTCTTGTTACATTATTGATCAGCTACTGAGAGTATTCCCAGCTATACACTGTTTAATGGTATTGTGGATAAGTGATGACTTGGCACACACGGACTTCTGTCATGGGCTCCACTACATGCACTTTATAATGCCTGGCCAACAATGGACACTTAGGGCGGCATGTCCCATTAGGGCTGCGCCTTTTTTTTAGTGTATTTTGCACCAAAAAATTATATCCTATTCTCTATATAAATGAACTGTAATACACCAAAACAGCAGGCACGACTCGATTGAATGTGCCGAAAGTAGGCATAGCAATTGTGCTAGCACTGATATGCAATGTGCCTAGATAGGCGCATCAATTCTACTATGCAAGGTATACCAGACGCAAGATATTTGACGGGTTAATTCATTCAGGTGCACTATACACTCATTTAATGCGTCTTAAAACTGGCGCGTCTGCGCCTCTTTTCTGACATGTCGCCCTTATTACTTTTGCCTCTCTATTCCCAAACCAGATTTACACTGCCTTGATCAATTTTCATACCAATGTCTTTGAGGGACCTATGAGCTAATCAAGGCATTTTTCTAGCTTGTTTTTGTGTTAAAGGGGTTTTGCCAAGAAGTGAGTTCCTCACCTAACAGGCTGATACTCCCCTCTTGAGGCTTAAAAAAAAGGGCATTATGTTTCTGTGTTTAAAAAAACAAGTACCTCCTCCGTGATGTCATCGCTCCACCTCCCATGCACGTTCCTGATACTCAGTCTCTGTATTTGAAAAAACATTGGCTAATCCACAGAGGAGAACTGTATTGTGCACAAGCTATATGCGTTTTATTTCTCCCTCTTCTGTGCTCAGGAGAGAAGATAAGCTCAGCAGGCAGCCTTTTTTCATTCCTTCACAAACGAACGGCTGCAGTGGGAGAGGAAGGGGGGCTGAGCAGTATTCCAGGGAGCGTCTGCATGTTTACTAACATAATTACATTACAACCAGTGGATTCTCTATACAAAAGACAAAGGATTTTTCTCCCCAGTCCCTTCACAGCTCATTCATGTTCCCTGCCATCAGATAAGAAGTGCAAACACGCAAGCGTATCTAAGCGTATCTAATGTAGACCTGTCAGGAAACCAAGGGCATGTAAGTCAGGCTGTAGCTCTCACATGATTCACTTTTTTTAATGACATATATTTAGAAAAGTGATAAAAAATCCCGCAATATGGAGGAACCCAACTTCAACATATAAAAAATCGTGGCAAAACCCCTTTAAGTCACACCTGGCAAATTAACCTCCCATGGCCCTCTGCACTCCTCTCCTATAGTGTCACCTGCAGTCCGCATAACAGAGACACAATGCTGTTGTATCAGCATCAGTCGCAGAAAACATTACAATTATTTTTTAGCTGTAGTGCTTTTTGTCTTGAACATTAGTTTTCTGGGAACTCTGAGCCTTTACACCATTAGTGGCAGCCATAATGTCATCAATAAATACTAGCCACTTTGTCTACATATAAATATGAGTCATCATGTCGTGAAGTGTTGGACTGGGATGCTTAAGAACCACCAATGAAGTTGATTGTGGGGGCGCACCCCACAGCTATTGTAGATTTCACAACAAAGATCTCGATCAGCTCACCTGAGTCTTGTGCAACGGTCACGACAATCTCTATGCCATTGCCCTCAGCAGTAAATGGCTATGAGTAAGGATGCTGTCCGAAACACGTCAGTGGTTTACTTACGCTGTAGACGCATTTTTTTCTGTTTTGTTGACATGTGTTACAAGAAAATAGAATTTGCTGCTTTTAATCATTATTTGTAGTGTTGAGCGATTACGTTGGCCTATCGACAATCGGGCGATAGTCGATAGTCGGTCCCACCATCGATAAAGGTTTTTCGATAGTCGATCAACTCCGATGTACCATTAAAGTCAATGGGAAGCAACAACACTTCATTCTTACACCCAGAACATGGCTGAAAGCTGAATTAACAAGCCACAACAGTCAAATGGATACCTTCTTACACTTAGGTCACAACACTTAGCATAAAAGCCAACAGAAAAAAAGTACACACAAAACCATTCACTATCCCTGTCTTGTACCACAAGCAATTAACCCTTAAGACCTGCATGACCCACAATTAAAAAGTTGCCGAAGAAGAGTAGTCTTTGAACCACCAATTTAGTTGAACTGGACATGAAAAACCTGTCCTGGACTGCAGCATGACCCAAAAACCTGTCCTTACCCACAAGATTAAAAAGTGCCGGAAAAAGGAGTCTATTCAACACCATTATTTCACAACACTTGACATTGACTAGAACTGACCTGACCCGCAGTAAGAACCATATAAACCGACTGACCCCCAATTAAAAAGTTGCTGGAAAAAGAGTCCTTTCCAACCACCATTTTAGTTGAACTGACATTGACTATACCTGTCCGTGCCACAAGCATGACCCAGGGCTGGAGTTACAGTGGGTGCGGAAAACCAGGCTTGGCGTCCGTCACTATTCACTCCAAGTAAAATAGCCCCTATACGCAGGCAACGAAAACTGCTCGTGCTGAAGCAGAGTGCGGAAGCGGAAGTGTGAGAACTCCACCTTCCGCTCTGTACACAGTCAATACCTGGGTAGCCCGCTTGCCCCTCCGTATGAGTTCGACCAAATTTAGCGTCACTTGGAAATAACTGGTGGTTAACGCGCCTGTTACAAACCAGGTGCCCTTTATCTTGGCATCTTTTCATCATTTTTACTGCACGCTGGAGGAAATGGTTCTGTACTTTGTCTCTGTCGTTCGCATACTCCATGTCCTCTGAAGAACCTACATCTGGTCAGTTTTCCTGTACCTCCCTTGTACAATTCAGAGGACTTTTTTTAACAGCTTATTTTGTACCATGCAAGTTTTTTAGTAGTTTTTAATTTCTAGAAAACAGCGCCACATTTTTAAAATAGATGGAAATCCCCACCATGTCTTTGTTCTCTTTTTTTTAATTATATTAACTAGGATGGTCTCAATACAAGGGATTGATAGCTTTTTTAAAGGATCTTGCAAAAACAAGTCATTTTGCAATATGTTACATAAACAGTGTCCTCCTATTCCCAGTTTCTGACAGCACATCACCCTTGAGCCACTCTTGACAATTGAGAAGAACACAATTTCTGTTAGAAACAACATTTTTTTTATAATAGGACCTCTAAGTATAGCTGCATGTAACAAGCAAAAATGCCTCCAAAAATTCAAAGCATGACCCATACTCCGCCACTATTGACATTGTGAAGAAAAAAGAGTGTCTATTAGAAACAACATTTTTTAGAATGCGGACCTGTTGATTCGCTGCATTTCAAAGCAGCATGACCCAGACAAAATTATAAAAATGACTTCTCAGCCACTGTTAAACAATTGTGAGGAGAAATCCACTTAGAAGCCACATATCTGTTCCAAAGGACCATGATTATAGCATTATCTCACAGCAACATGACCCCAAAAAATTAATAAATATACTTCTCAGCCACTGTAAAAATTGTGAGGGAGAAATGCCACGTAAAAGCCACATTCCTGTTCCAAAGACCATAATTTATCTGCTGTATCTCACAACAACATGACCGCCAAAAGAATTATAGAATTATGACTTACTCCGAGCCCACTGTTAAAAAATTGTGAGGCAGACAAGGACCCCAAAACCCATTGAAACTAATGCGAAAAATTCTAAAGATGAAGTGAGTAAATGAATATGGTTTTGTCATGAAACCTGGTGTCTTTTAACAGTCTCCTCTTTTTACAGCAAAAACCAGCAAAATGAACTGTTTGGAACTGAGAATAAAAATTGCAGTAAGAAATGAACATTTAAAATAATTTTTCAAGAGACCATTTCTGTTTTGGAGAAGGAATGATGGGAAGGAGACCAGCAAACTAAAATCGGTGACCACGGCATTGGGGTCACAACATCATCAGAGATCCATGCCTGATTCTCTTGAAAGGAAAGTCAAACGATCACATTATCTGTGGAAAAGACACTGATGCGTTTTGTCTGTAATGACTCCTCCGTCTGTGCTGAAGGTTTCCGCGTCAGATATGACGCTGGCTGCAGGGGCAGGACACACCTCTATGGCGTGGCGAGCGAGCTCGTGCCATTCCTCCAGTTGTGGATACCCAGAAGTCTATGGGGTCCGGGAACACATAAAAAAACAAAAACATCGGTGTTGAGACGCAGACAAGTTGTGTACCTATGAGTCTTAACTGGTCTCTGGTGTTGTATGTGTGCCCTGCAATTGCATCGCTTTGAGTGAGGTGGTAAATAAAGATTGCCAGAGGTCCCCATTAGGCTTCTGCCACCTTGCTTGCCTGCTGCGAGCTACGGCTACTGCAACTCTACTGCTGTCACGTCCGCTGCTTTGTTCCACCGTGACATTTGAAGCACGTGAAGCATAACGCAACTATGTCTCCAGTTATACTATCACAAGGCTCCATTTCCTGCAATTTTACTCTCTATTGTGGGTACGTGGAAAGGAAAGTGCTGAGTTTTGTTTGTGGTACCGGGATCCAGGAGGGTGGCCAAGCCAGTAAACTGAGTTGTTCATTTTAGATGGACTTATGCGAGATCATGGGGAGAAAGGAGCAATCCAAGCACACATGTGAGAGTATGGAGCCTTGGATTTCCAAGCCTCTGGGTCCGATGGGCACTACAAACAGATCTTCCTCATCTTCCCCTCCCCTCAAATTCCGCGCCAACCTCTTTCCAAGGAAGGACCGTCGTAACATTGTGTACTAGGAATACCTCTTCCTCCTCTCCGCTGGCCATCCGACACAGCTTCAACACAGCCCTGGACTTGCCAGAATGATGCACCCTGAGAGCTGATGCGCCACCTGCACTAGCTCAGGACCCGAAACCACTGCCTAATGAGACTCGATACATTGAAACTGGCGGGCCTTGTGATTTGACGGAGAGAAAGAGGCTCCGTGTCCGCAATCTGTGTCCGTCCCTCCTCCGTCACAGGCGGAGAGACCTGTTGTATTCAAGAGTTGTCCAACGATCGGTTGACCAGAACAAAATCACCACAAGCTCATGCTGACAAGGGCGATGTCCCACCTGACCATTGTTGGTGGCTTCTTCAAAACTGGCAAGGATGGCTGCAGAGCTCTCTCACCTGCGTCAACACCCCCGAAGGTCCCGCACCGCCGCTTGTCAGCCAAGTGTCCACATCGTACTGCGAAATGGCGATTGCGCTGCTGCACAATCGCATGGAGCATGTGGAGGGTGTAATTTCCAGCATGTTCCCACGTCAAACAATAGAACGGTGTGACCGGGAGGCCGAGCTGAAACGCTGCATACGCAGCCCATGCGGGACAAGCATGGTGCAAAACGGTCGGGAAATGCGAACTCCAGACCCAGCCTTCCTCAGCAGTCTAGTCCAGACCCGGTAGCTCTTTAGAAATTTAGGCAAGGACGCACCAGTCATGACATGTGCCAGGCAAAGGGAGATATGTGCCTCCTCGCCTACCGATCTTAAGACAGGCCAGCAGATTCTCCCCCGTTATCGACACCACCCTTGCCTGCACAAGTATCTTGTCACCAAGCCAGCGCTCGGTCACTCGTTGCGGAAGCCGTCATAGCTCCTGAACCTGTGTGGGGACGGTCTCAAAGACAATTAATTTAAAACGCTTGGTTTCTCCTGGCACGTGAAGCCACAAGAGGACCATGGGGTAAAGACACCTGCACCATCCCCGCGTTTTGAAGAGCGTGCGCCGAGCCAGAGAGCCCGACTGTCACCTCCCAAGACATCCACCCCAGCCACACCCATGACTGTCACAGAGATATAGCGCCTTGTGCCGTGCTTACTATCCATGTGTCGGTGGTGCAGATGGACTTTTCCGGCCACAGATGCAGACAATGCCTTAAATTTAGATGACACCGTGGCTGCCCGGGCCAGGACGGCTTTTCTGGTCAAAGAAATGCCTGCTCGGGCATCCTGGTATGGGGCAGGCTAGGGCCATGAGAGGGGCGGAACCCATCTTTTGTCCCACCAGACGAAAGGCAACATTTCCAAGGCCAAAGAAGCCGAGGCCATATCCAACAATCAGAGCTATTTTGGCTTTGGGATGGTTTTGGGTTAAAAGTGTTTCTTCGCTCCCAAACCTGGACGACAGAAGCTGCCTGCTAGACTGGCCGTTTTTTTTTGATTCAGTACGGCGTGCAGGTCATCAAACTGGCGGAAGGAGAAGGGGTAGGAATGGGTCTCTGGTGTGCTGGTGGTACTACGGGGCGACGGTGGAAGGCTGAAGCGGAGCAGATCCCTGATGCATGGACCTGCTGAGAGACATGGGCACTGAGGAACCGCTTGGTGGTGCGGAGGAGGAGGAGGCGGAGACAGAGGGTGTGACATGGTTGGAGGCCCGGGCGGCGGTCTGGCCTTTTTTGACCAAGGTTCCCTCCATTCAACTCAATGCATTCGCTGCATGTACTACTAGACCTGTTGGTGGTGTTTACCCACTTAAGGTTCTTGCCCTCTACTTATGCGTTTATTATGGCAAAGGCGCATATGACTCGCTGGGGTAATCAAGGCTTGCTCAAGAAGGCCCCATGCTTGAAGGTCCTGGACTTTATTGACGCGATAAGCGAGACGGGTTGCGCTGACCGTGGCTGGCGGAAATCGATATCAGCGGACTTCTGCACTGCCCTCCTCCCTTTTTGTGGCGGGAACCCGTATTGACACTACCCCCATCATCTTCCTCTCCGCCTCCACGATGAAGCTCTCAGCAAGCAAATTCTAGCGAAAAGACCATGATGGATCCCAATGTCCTCGTCATCATCAACAATCAACACAGGTGACTTGGTCGTCCAGACTTCTGCATCCAGAATCTGCGTGGCTACAAGCCAGAGGGCCTGCAAAGGGCGGTTGCCGGACCAGCCCGGGATTTTTGCCGATTGACCGCTTCCTTCCGCCTCCACTATGGCACAGTAACTGGGCATTCAGAGCAACTAAATCATCCTCGTATCTTTTAACATGAAATGCCTTCCAGACCCCAACCGCATTTTGTCATAAAAGAGGTCTTCAGACAATGGATTATCCACAGTGGTGAGTACACGAGTTGACATTTGGGCTGCTTCATGTTGGACGGATGCTGATATGCTGATGGAGACATTTGGGGCCCATGACTGTGAGGACGAGGAGGTAAGACTGCTGGATGCAGGTTGCATTAACCACTGAAGGACAGATTGGCGACGCTGTTCGTTACTGAGATTCACAGGGCCGGGACCCAGCGATGACAGGCCTGACGGTCCTGCAAACTGACGATCCGCTGGCATGCGTGTTGTCGCCAGCACTGGAAGGGCAACCTTCTCTCGTACCTCTACCTCTATGTGCTACCCCCCCTCTTTGCTCGCTTCCCACCTGAATTTCGCTCCATGTTCAGAAATATAAAAAATTTGAGAAGGTATGGAATAGTTTTTGGAAAGTTCTTTTTAAAAAGACGGCAAATCGCAGCTATTCACAAATCCCTCTAATCAAACAAAATTGCTGGATTCAAAATTAACTGCAAGGTGTCTCTATCAACAAATCTGGACTGGGCAAAAGTGCAAAAAAACGTATCTGTTATGTTTTCGTATAATACACGGTATTTTTTGCACCTTTCAATTCACCTTTTGGTGACTATAAAAATTTCTGTTTTCAGATTTATGTGCAAGCTGCGTCAATGAACAAAGCTGTAGTGCGCCAAAGTCAAAAACCACGTTTTCTGGGAAAAGTATTGGAAATAAAATGTATTTTTTGCACCTTTCAATTCACCTGTGGTGACTATAAAATTGCTGTTTTCAGATTTACGTTTCAAGCTGCGTCAATGAACAAACTGTAGTGCGCCAAAGTAAAAAACACGTATCTGTTATGTTTTCGTTAATACACGGTATTTTTTGCACCTTTCAATTCACCTGTGGTGACTAAAAAAAATTGCTGTTTTAAGATTTACGTGCAAGCTGCGTCAATGAACAAAGCTGTAGTGCGCCAAAGTAAAAAAACACGTATTGTTATGTTTTCGTATAATACACGGTATTTTTTGCACCTTTTTAATTCACCTGTGGTGACTATAAATTTTCTGTTTTTCAGATTTAAGTGCAAGGTGGATATATGAACAAAGGTGGAATGGGTAAAATGAAAATGAACACCTATCTGAAATGTATACTGATAATAAAAAGTGGGGTTTTGCACCTAACACAGAGACCCTGCAGTTACTAGAAATGATGTGTATCCTAATTTTAAGTTCAGGCTGCCAATTATCCCGGAAATATTTCAATAGCAAACTGTTAGTAATAAAGATTTTTGCAGTGCAATGTCTACACTAAGGGCTTGGTTTAACTTTATCCCGTGTTCTTTATAGAGCGTGTCTGTGTTCACCCGCGGCCCCCCCCCCCCCCGCTCCCCCGTGACTATACAGGGGTAGATGCTCCTTTAAAATTCTCTACCTAACTACATTAAAATCTTCCAATCTCTAATTTTAACTAAATTGTAAGGATCACAGCTAATAGTAGAGGTTTCTCTGTGCAAAAATAGAATAATTTCGCTGAGTGTTTGGACAAGGCAGAGCGCACGTCCTATCCTATGACGCTGAGAGAATGAAGCTGACAGGGAAAGCTGTTTATGTTAAACGAGGTCATGTGTTTTTCCCGTCAAACGCAACCATCAATCCCCGTCATGCGTTGCACACACTTACCTGCTTTTCTTTTAAATTTATTTTGTGCCGCCAAAAATTTCAGGAAGCACGAAAAAAGGCGCGATTTAATAGATGATGCACAGATTTTTGCCCTTTAATTTTCGCATGATCTAAAAATTTTTTTCCCATAAAAAACCTTGCCCATTTTTAACTTTGGATAATAACGTCAACATAATTATTTGGACAGAATTAGTGCCGGTTGATTCTGGTGTTTAAGAAGATTATTACAAAGATGGTCTTTCTTAAATGGGCGTTTGAGTGCTGCCAACATTGCTGCAGAGGTTAAAGAGGTGGAAAGTCAGCCTGTCGGTGCTCAGATCATACACCGCACACTGCATCAAATTGGTCTGCATGGTTGTCGTCCCAGAAGCAAGTCTCTTCTAAAGATGATGCACAAGAAAGTCTGCAAACCGTTTGCTGAGGACAAGCAGCATAAGGACATGGATTACTGGAACCTTCTCCCAAGATAAGCTTATTTGGTTCAGATGGTGTCAAGCATATGTGGCGGAAACTAGATGAGGAGTACAAGGACAAGTATGTCTTGCCTACAGTCTAGCATGGTGGTGGGAGTTTGATGGTTTGGATTGAGGGAACCATGAATACCAACATGTACTGTGACATACTGAAGCAGAGCATGATCCCCTCCCTTCAGAAACTGGACCATATGGCAGTATTTTGACATGACACCCCAAACACACCTCCAAGATGACCACTGTCTTGCTAAAGAAAATGAGGGTAAAGGTGCTGGACTGGCCAAGCATGTCTCCAGACCTAACCCAATTGAGCAGCTATGGGGCATCCTCAAACAGAAGGTGGAGGAGAGCAAGGTCTCTAATATCCACCAGCCCCGTGATGTTCGTCATGGAGAAGTGTAAGAAGATTCCAGTGGCAAGCTGTGAAGCTCTAGTGAACTCCATGCCCAAGAGAGTTAAGGCAGTGCTGGAAAATAATGGAGGCCACACAACATATTGACACTTTGGGCACAATTTGTCCATTTTCACCTAGGGGTGTACTCACTTTTGTTGCCAGTGGTTTGGACACTGATGGCTGCGTGTTGTGTTATTTTGAGGGCACAGCAAATTTACACTGTCATACAAGCTGTACACTGAATACTTTACATTGTATCAAATGATCATATCTTCAGTGTTGTCCCATGAAAAGATATAATGCAATGTTTACAAAAATGTGAAGGGTGTATGCACTTTTGTGAGATACTGTGTATGCAGTTGAAAAGCAGCTTCAGGTTTTCCACATTTAGGGGTTTTCCATGTTCCCTTGTGTATATTACTGTCTACCAGGTGCAAAAGGTGCTTATGGACTCAATGACGCCCTATGGACTACAATGGCATTGTCGAGATTCCACCACGGTGTCTATGGTTTCCACAGACAAAATAGCACAGCTTGCTGCACCCTTTTTTCCATCATTCCTGATGAAACTTGCAACAGAGATTCCTAACGGAATATTGGATGCAGGTGTGAACCAGGCCTTCATAACAGATTATACCACTCTTGCTATTATATGAGTAGTGTGTCAGTCAGTAGGGACGCACCCTATTAAAAACGAATTGTAATGCCTTAGAATGCCTATTTGTTAAAAGGTGACTGCTGGCCATGATAGAAAGCGGCCAGAACATATAGTTCATCACAGTTTGGTGATGTGCCCATCAGAATCAGACCATGGAGCAATGGAAGAAACCAGGCTTTCTTTTACATCACATAGACAGGGTTTTTGTGCATTATTGCTTACCTGGGGAAAGATGGCACAAGAAGGCACTAGCATAAGTACTGTGATGCTTAGGGCAATTTTCTGCTGGTAAAACGTTGGTCCTGGCATTCATTTGGATGTTACTTTGACACATACTGCTTACCTACTGTTACGCTCACCAGAGTCAAGTGTTGGATCCTCTGGGTCAGCCAGAAGGTTGTCATAAAGCCATGCCGAGCAGCAGGATCTAAGGAGCCCCCTTGTCCTCTCCCTTTAACACCTTACAAAATGGATCTGCACTTCGCTGCAGAGAGCTCACAGGTTGCAACCCCCTGATGTAGTCAATCGCAGTGTCTGTTGACATGCTGGCATTATCCCAGAGGGGTAGTCATAAATGTGGTTGAGTCAATACAGGCAACGTTTAGTCATAGTCAGGTCACAGGCAGGAGATCAGACCAGGAGACAAGCCAAGTTCAGACACCAAAATACACTCCATAGAAGCCAACCAATGAACTGGCAAGGAAGGATGAGAGAGGTGCCCTTGAAGAAAGATCTGGCAACAGGTGATTGGTCCTGTGAAGAGCCAGACTGGCTCTTTAAGACAGCTAGAAGGCACGCTTGAGCACCCTAGATAAGTACCTGCAGAAGAAGACTGCTGACGGACTGGGGACCTGCCGAGATACCTGACTCCGCAAAGTAGTAAACGAGCACAACTGTGGTCAATGGGACAGGCCATGCTATGTCTCGTCACAGACCAAATGCACCACTTTATGCCAAAGTTATTCCCTAATTGCAGTGCCCTCTCTCAGCAGAATAATTAAAAAATGGGGAACATGATAAAGAGGTCAAGAAGCCAACACTTCTCCTTCCAAATTCCCCCAGTCTCAATCTAATTAAGCCATCTGTGGAATGTGCTGGAAAAGCACATCCAATCCATGAAGGCCCGACTCCATAAGATCTAAAGGAGGTGCTGCTGAGGTCCTCAAGCCAGAAACCTCAGGACACCTTCAGATGTCATGGGGAGTGCATGCCTGTGCCTGGCAGGATGTGGGTTACCTACACAACATTTAGGCATATTTTTTATTTTATTTCATCTTATCTTATGACTTGTATTTGGGTTAGTCAAACAGAATGTGACTAAGGTCTAACCTACTACAGCTTAATAAACATTTCAAAATGACTTCACAGTATATTTGTATTTAGAAATGGTATGTGTGCAAATTAATGGTCATCAATCCTCAGCTGATCATGTTAGGCACTAGAAGTTTGGCTGAAGACTGGCAGATTATTATTATTATTTATTTTAGAGCACCATTGATTCCATGTCGCTGTACATTCGAGGGGGGTTACAAACATAACATGTCAAACGAGTACAATGATAACGATGAATGACTTACAACTGGCACAACAAGGGAGAGAGGACCCTGCCCGCGAGGGCTTACAATCTACAAGGAGGAGGAGAGAGACAGAGGAGAGGGGCAGACATGTTTGTGGGGTAGTACAGTGGCAGCAGGGTTATTGTAGGTTATAGGCAATCCTGAAGAGATGGGTTTTCAGGTTGCTTTTGAAGCTGGTGAGAGTGGAAGAGAGTCTGATGTGTTTGGGCAGTGAGTTCCAGAGTGTGGGTGAAGCACGAGAGAAGTCTTGGAGACGGTTATGTGAGGAACTGATAAGAGGAGAACAGTGAAGAAGGTCCTGTGAGGAGCGGAGGTATCTGGAGATTAAGGCAGAGATGTATGGAGGGGAGAGGTTATGGAGAGCCTTGTAGGTCAGGGTTAGTAACTTGAAATGAATTCGCTGATCCAATATTGTCAACTCTCGGTCTCTTGGTAATTCAGTCTCTGACCCCTGAGTTGTAAGCACAATATACATAGGCCCAGATGTATGAAAAGTGTCATTGTCTAGACTATCATGAGCAGTGCTGCGATGTTTGTGCCTCACAGCACTTGATAACTGTGTTACATTGTAAGACAAATTGCCTGTGGGCCAAAAAAAGTGTCCTACGCTGTGACAAATTTAGTCTTAGCCATGCCATTCTTAAAATGACATGGACAACAGCATATTAACTGCGACACGTTCAGGCATGTGAGATACATAATTGTGTCATTGTATGAATTGGCCTAGACACACTTAGGCTATGTTCACACGATGTATTGCGGCGTGTACTGTACGCGCCGCAATACATGTCTTTCGGGAGCTTGCGCTAATACGCATGCACACCTGCGGCGCAGGGGCGCCTGCAGCCCGCCGGCCCCATAGACATGCATTGCTCGCAGCGCGTATTCGCTGCAAGTAATTGAAATGTCACTTATTTCCCCGCTCGTACAATACAATCAGATTGTGCAAGCAGGGAGAGAAGGCGTAATCCATAGTTCTCTATGAGAGCTACGGATTACCGTAATTTCGGCACTCATCTTGCCTGTATTAGAGTGCAAATACGTTTCAAAATGCGTGCTAAAATTACCCCAAGTGAACATATCCTTACTGTCAAATGGCGCAGCCAAAAGTATAGATTTTGTCGCACCGAGTTATTCTTTTAGGGACAAATCTTTTATAGATGTCTTCCATGGTGCACAGCAATATTTCTATCATAACCTACGCCAAAAAACTGACACACCAACTTTCTTTACATCTATGCCATTATCTCTAGTACTTGCAGACCCTGCATTAGGGCCTGATATTCTACAGCCAGGTGTGGTACCAGTATTACTCATTTGGTTGGTACAGATGGCACTGATGTTCCCCTTTGGCATTATGGATCTTGCCTAGTTATCTATCTGCTCTCCACTTGGCAGTCACTGCTGCTGCACTTGCTTTCAGGAATCCCTTGCAGTCAGCATTCTCATGTTTTTAGGCTACTTTGCAGTCACGAATTTCTCTTACAGTGTTTTGGTCCAGGCTCCATCTCTGCTGTCCATAGCAAACCTCACACTATCAGTGTTGGCCCATCACGCAGGCCCAGAATGCTTATCACTTCACTTTTCTTATATACTCTTCCCCTTACCAACCAATTTAATCAGGCATGGGAACCCGTCCACAGTCACACAGTGCCTCCTACACCAAACTCTGTTCAGCGATGGGCTTCACATGCCAGCCTCTGCTCTTTACCTCAGTACCATCTTCAACATGCCACCATGTTGCCAGAACCACACAGAATTCCACGGCAGAATACAGTAACTTGTGTGCACAATAAGGCTATGTTCACACGGCTTAAAATGGGACACATCTCGCCCCATTTTTCGCACCGTACTGCGCTAAATACGGGGCAAGATACATCCCAGTCATTACGGTAATCCACAGTTCTCATAGAGAACTATGGATTACATCTCCTCTCCCTGCTAGCACAATATGGTGAGCGGGGAGATAAGTGAAATGTCAATTATTCACGGCGTATACGCGCCGAGAATAATTAATGTCTATGGAGCCGGCGGGCTGCCCCTCCCCCCCTCCCTCCCCCGCACCGCCCCCTTTCCCGAGCACAGGGCGTAATTGCGGGCGAAATCCGTCCCGTAACTATTGCCGTGTGAACATAGCCTAAAAGTACTTAGAATAACCCTGCAGCATGAAGGTATAAGCATAAGGTTTCCCACTTGTCATAAACTTGTGGTAGTCCCTAGGAAGGGTGACTCTGCAGCAATGGGATTCTTGCACAGTTCACTGGTTGTTTGTTCACCCTCCTTACACATAGGCTGTTTGTATACTATTTCCATTTTTTAGCTTTCAACACTAATACAAGCTATATAAGGTCTTGTGCTTGCAACAGATTTTTTTTTTAGACAGAAAAATCTAACATGGATTTGCAATAAGAATCCATGGTACAGAATTTCGGATTTCGGCTGCAGATCTAACCTATCTGCGTGCAGCAAACCAATGGCATTTTATTGGTTAATATAAAGTTTGTTTTATTCATTTCTATAGGCTGTTCTATTTCACAGCGCTGTACAGAGATTGTCATTATTCACATTGTTCCCTATCCCCATTGGGGTTTACAATCTAAATCCCAGATTAACCTATCTGTATGTTTATAGAGCGAGAGAAAGTGAAGTATCTGGAGGAAATTCACACAAACACGGGGAGAACATACAAACTCTTTGCAGATGTTGTCCTTGGTGGGATTTTAACCCTGTACCCCAACACTGCAAGGCCACAGTGCTAAGGAGCCACTGTGCTGTCCAAATGCTGAAAACAAGACCATCTAACATTTCCAGACTTGCCTTCCTGTGTCTTCCTGTGAACTTTATTACCTCTTACAGGAATGGCGCATATCACTACTTTAGTGGGAGCTGAATTTGCATTTGTCATCAAACATGTATATGATGTAGATATTTCAGACATGAAAGTGCATTACTCAATGGATTGTAGAGAATAAAGCAGCGCACTCTATAGCTATAGTATTTCATTATAGAAAATCTCTTGCATTACTTCCTGGAAGGACAGTGCAGGAAAGCATTATGTCAGCGAGGTTTGCTCTGCTCTGAATAAGCAGAATCTAAATGATGCTGACTGAGCACGAACAGTCTCTGCAATGTATAAAGATGACTGCTGCATTTCTCAGCTATCCTCTTGCTACCTGCTGTGTTTTTGGCTTTTTAGTCATAGCAATGTCATCATATATGTCATGTTTTATCGCTGATATAGTAAAGTATATTACATATATAGTATTTTCATATTTTCACATTTATACATAGAAAAAAAGCTTTCAAATGAATATGTATTTACAATTGCTACTTTTAAATATGCTACAATCTGTATGCAGAATCAAGAGGTGGTACTTTAGAGTGAATTCACACGGCGTCTTTGTGGCGTTTACTGTGCACGGCCGCTATACGCTGGGTGTTTTAGAAGTACGCGTTGGCCGGTGTGTACTTCTAAAATGCTCTGTGTCAGCCCCCATAGACATGTTACTTCTTTCTCCCGGTGCGCAAAATGCGTTGGAGAAAACGGCAGGTAATCATAGCTCTCAATGAGAATTAGTTGTTAAAAGAGTTTGAATTGTTAGTTTGAAGGCTGAGTATCAAATCATGTACGAGGGTGTAATTATAGATTTAAAATGGTCAGTGGGCATGTAAAGAGCAGGACACCCCTGTTTTGTCAGATACACCAATTCCTGGGGATTTTTGTAAGGAGTTATTTTATACAGTGTGTATCTGTGTATTTT
Organism: Phyllomedusa bahiana; assembly: GCA_025379985.1. Taxonomy (NCBI): domain Eukaryota; kingdom Metazoa; phylum Chordata; class Amphibia; order Anura; family Hylidae; genus Phyllomedusa; species Phyllomedusa bahiana. The sequence continues at coordinate 25,587 of JAODAL010007856.1, read as the reverse complement.
TTAATCATGGCTAAATAAAGAAGTTTTTATTACACTTTGTCCTGGATGCCTTAAGTGGATGCTGAAGTCTTCCTTTGTTTGTTGGGTTATTTTGTAGCCCACTTTTGTAGCCCTTCTAACCTGCCAGCCACAAATTTGAGCTCTGTCCAAAATACTATATGTTAGGCTTATGCTCTACAAGCGGACAAAGGGCGACATGTATGACTTTTGGCACTCAGACGCCATTTTTTTGCGCATATTAGTAGTGTAAAATGAGCCTGAATCTATGAACCTATTCTACTGCGGGTCATAGATTTAGCGCTTTCTAGCTACAAAGCAACAAATCAGGCTCCGGTAAACCACCTTTAAAGTGCTCTACCTGTTCCAGCAGTAATGCACCTGGATTTGCCATACTAAACACACAAATGTGTAGCTTCGTACGGTTGTAGTGCGCCCCGCCTCCAGCTCGCCCCCTGATTTCAGGCGCATTATAAAGTGCCGTGGGCTCTCTGCAGTGCGCCTGATATTGGAGTGCGCCTGATTCTAAATTTAGCGAACAGGACTGTGCTAGTCTTTGGGCTGAAAAGACGCCAGACTCTTGGTGCAGCCCCGTTCATACATGTCCCCCAAAATGTTTTAAAATCTCATTTTTGCCCTACAGACCCCATGCTCTGGGCTTATGTACTCAGGTATTCGATTTTGCATAGTCTGAGAGCATACGTGTAATGTTTTCTAAGCTGTTGCTCACACAGTCAAATCTTGATCTGTTTTGATTTATTGCCAACACTAGGAGTGAATCCTAAAGAGACATGTATAGGACCTTGTGCACACAGCAGATCCTTGGGGCCATAGGCACTGTGTCCCACCATATGGTTCTCTGTATGGCCCCGTAATACAAGGATACTCACCCCTAGAAGCAATGCATCCAGGGAAGACACCTTTGTCATACAGGATTTGATAAATTGTGCTACTACTGTATGAAGTGAGACAAATACTAGTGGTATACCAAAGCCCAGTATGCTTCTATTGGCAATACTTCATGAATTTGTACGTTACAGAGATTTTTAAATTTAATATGCTTTTCCTGTTCTCCAAAATGGTGATTTGATTAGAGCGAGACAGTCATTCTCTGAGGGATTTCTACAGTGTATCTCTATCTAGTCTACACTCTGAGCACAGTAAGGCTACCTCTACACGGCAAGGACAAAATACTGATGAGATTCGAATCAGAATCTGACCAGTATTTTATGCTCGGTTCTCATTTTTTGGCGCATTTTTTTTTCACCGGTTTTCGGTTCGGGCACCCTTCCAATTGAACAGTACTATAATCCACCGTTCAAGTGATATTCAGTGGATTATAGAACATATTCTAAGTTTTTGTTTCAAAACTGCCAATTTTAAAATACGACCTCAGAAACTCCGGATTTTCTGTTGAGGTCTATGGGGATGATTTACAATCAGATTCTTGAAGATTCTAAATACCGAATCCACTTAACAATCCAACAGTAAGTCACTGCCATGTAGATGTAGCTGTGCAAATCTGTTTCCTGTTCTGGACTCTAAGCTGATATTTCTGCAGTGATCGACTGTAGCAAACCTCAACTAGATGAGGACGGTCTTCTAGCTTATGAATGCATAAGAATAATGGCATTAAGAGTAGTCCTTGAAAATTATGGTAGATTATATTTAAAAGTTTTATTTCTTTTCTATAATTAAGTTTTAAGTTCATCATAGTGACTAGCAGAATTACCTGGATGCACATGGGTCTATTACATTTAACTCATACATGCCAACTTTTGAAAGTAAAAAAGCAGGAGAATTGAAGGCGTGCATAGCACGCCGCGCCAAAAAATTGCATATCCACGCCCAGCTTGCATGTAAGCCATGCCCCCTTCGAAAAAGCCACACCCTACTCCACATAACTGTGTAATGGCTCTGGAAGAAAGCTAAATTAGGGTTTTGGCGTCACCCAGCTTCCCTGGACTGTTGGATGGTCTATTCAGCTTCAAGGAGAGCTGGGAGATACCGCCAAACTGTGCCCCAATAGGTAGGTATCTTGGTGGCCTATTTGAACCCTGTAACCAGGTAGTAGCCTCCTGTAGCCAGGTTAATGCCCCCTTCTAGCCAGGTAGCTGTCCCCAATAGCCAGGTAGTGCCCCCTACAGCCAGGTCGTGCCCCCTACAGCCAGGTAGTGCCCCCTACAGCCAGGTAGTGCCCCCAATAGCCAGTTAGTGCCCCCAATAGCCAGGTAGTGTCCCCAATAGCCACTTAGATGCTCCTTACAGCCAGGTAGTTCCCCCAATAGCTAGGCAGATGCCCCCATGAGCCATGCAGATGCCCCTATGAGCCAGGCAGATGCCCTTATAAGCCACGCAGATGCCCCCTTTATCCAGACAGATGCCCCCATGAGCCAGGCAGATGCCCCCATGTCACACAGATGCCCCCATGAGCCAGGCAGATGCCCCCTTTATCCAGGCAGATGCCCCCATGCCAGGCAGATGCCCCCATGAGCCAGGTAGATGCCCCATTTATCCAGACAGATGCCCCCATGAGCCAGGCAGATGCCCCCATGAGCCAGGCAGATGACCCTTTATCCGGGCAGATGGCCCCCATGAGCCAGGCAGATGGCCCCCCATCAGCAAGGCAGTGCCCCTATAGCTAGTAACAATAAAATAATAAAACCTACTTCACACTCCTCCCCTCACAAGCACTCAGTCACTGCACACACACCCATCCCCTCACAGGCAATCACCCACACACACCCATCCCCTCACAGGCAATCAAGCCAACCCCCTCCACACACACAGCCATCCCTGCACTCACCTGTCCTGCTGGCATCCTAGTTTTTCCAAACTCGGGGAAAGGGGGCGGAGCTTCGCTGCTCCCACAAAGCCCCGCCCCCACCCCCGCAATGCTTTTACAGCTTCCTCTGAAGCTAGGAGAGCATTGCCGGCGGCGGTACATGACAGAGGCTGCAGGGCAGCGCCAAGAGACGCTGCCCGATGCCTCTGTATACAGATACCCTCCAGCTTCTCTAAAGAGGCGGGAGGTTAAGCCACCCAAGCGGGAGGGCGGGACACGGCCCCCATTAGCAGGAGTGACCCGCCAAAACCGGGAGGATTGGCAACTATGATTTAACTGTCTGTTATTTGTGTGTGGTTAAGGCTTTGTCCAGGTCAACCTGGAGATGTGCTTGGCTCTGCTGGGGAGTCTCTGCTGCTCATCTGTCCTGCTGAGACTGCAGTCATGCACCAGTCTGCTGGGCAGTCTGTCGGCTGTAATGCATTTGGTCAGCCTGGAGATGAACTTGGGTCTGCTGGGGAGGTTCAGCAGCTTACTGTTGGCTGTAATGCATCACTTTATGCTGGAGACGGGCTTGGGTCAGCTGAGGAGTCTCTGCTGCTCATCTGTCATGCTGACACTGCAGTCATGCACCAGTCTGCTGGTCAGTCTGTCGGCTGTAATGCATCTGGTCAGCCTGGAGATGGACTTGGGTCTGCTGGAAAGGTTCAGCAGCTTACTGTCGGCTGTAATGCATCCCTTTATCCTGGAGACAGGCTTGGGTCTGCTGGGGAGTCTCTGCTGCTCATCTGTCCTGCTGAGACTGCAGTCGTGCACCAGTCTGCTGGGCAGTCTGTTAGCTGTAATGCAGCTGGTCAGCCTGAAGATGGACTTGGGTCTGCTGGGGAGGTTCAGCAGCTTACTGTTGGCTATAATGCATCTCTTTATCCTGGAGACAGGCTTGGGTCTGCTGGGGAGTCTCTGCTGCTCATCTGTCCTTCCGAGACTGCAGTCGTGTATCAGTCTGCTGGGCAGTCTGTTGGCTGTAATGCATCTGGTCAGCCTGGAGATGGGCTTGGCTCTGCTGAGAGGTTTTGGCAGCTCAGACAGCAGTCATGTTCTTTGCCACAGGAGCCCTTAGTCCAAGTACAGGATCCTTTTTTGGAGTCAAGACTGGTCTGAAAGGGTTTAAATTTACGAGAATACAATATCAATTCCGAAAACGGCCCAAAATAATCATATATCGGTCACCATAACACTGTACAATATAAGTTCTTGTAACGAAGGAAGCCGGGAATATGTGGATCCTCTGGGTCACCACAAGAGATGGAGATTCAAACCACGCAAGGGAGCAGAGTCTAAGAGGCCCTCGGTCTTCACTAGAGTCCACTGCAAAGCTGGACGCAGGGAACCACCAGGTCACTACCCCTGATGTGGCTATTCACGGTGACAGCCAAAGTGCCGGACGTAGGACGGCGGGAACAGGAAGAGGTGATTGGTAACAGGCAGGTAGCAACCGAAGACAGATTACAGAATCCCAGGCATTTAATAGACTGGCGTAATGGCAGTTAACAGCAGTACAGGTAACGCTAGAACCAAGACGTCCATGAATGCAGGTAACAGACAGCAACCAGAGGTCAGGATCAACAGCAAGGACAGGTGAGTACACACTGAGAGAGGGGACAGGGGCCACAACAGGAACATAAAGTTTATTTTATTCATTTATATAGGCCATTCTATTTCACAGCGCTGTACAGAGATTGTCATTATTCACGTTGCTCCCCATCCCCGTTGGGGTTTATGATCTAAATCCCTGTTTAACCTATCTGTACGTTTATAGAGTGTGATGGAAAGTGAAGTATCTGGAGGAAATCCACACAAACACGGGGAGAACATAGAAATAGCTTGCAGATGTTGACCTTGGTGGGATTTTAACTCAGGACCCCAATGCAAAAGTGCTAACCCCGAACCACTGTGCTGTCCAAATGCTGAAAACGTGACCATATAAAAATTTCCAGGCTTGCCTTCCTGTGTCTTTCTATAATCTTTATTACCTCTTACATGAATGGCGCATATCACTAGTTTAGTGGGAGCTGAATCTGCATTTATCATCAAACATGTATATAATGTAGATTTTTCAGGCATGAAAGTGCATTACTCAAAGGATTGTAAAGAAGCAGGGCACAGGGACCGCGGCGTGGACAGTGACCGTTCTAACCAAATGATGACACAAAAATATTAGACTAAAAATGAAAAAATTTATTCTAACTCCATACACATATATAACAAATTACATCGCAACCACCCAAAAATTATTTTAAAAACTATTAAAATAATACATAAAGATGGCATAACTCTGAATTGTTTTTAAAATATTTTCTGGGTAGTTTTTGGGTAGTTTTTGGGTAGTTGTGAATATAATTTATTATAGATGTGTATGGAGTTAAAATAAAATTTTGGTTTTTTTAGTCTGTTTGTGTCATCATTTGGTTAGAACTTAAAGGGGTTGTCTCACTACAAGGATTACTTTTTATGTTAAAGATCTTGCAAAAACAAGTCACTTTGCAATATATGTCCATTAACAGTATCCCACCTATTCTGAGATATCTCCTCTTGTATGGGCTGCATCAGCTCCTCAGGTCGCTATAGCTACAGACCTGTTCAATCTCTCCTGATAGGCTGCCAGCACTGGTTGCTATAGCTACAGACCTGGCTTCTACTGCAGCCTAGTGGAAGCCAGTAAACACGCCCCTGAATTCAAAGTGAAACCAAGAAAACAGGACTGAGGTGAGATGACTCGATGTAGCGAGACAAACCCTTTAAATTTATGAGAATGCTTACAACCAGTATAGGCTGATTTGCAAATATGTCAAAAACGGTAGTCCCAAGGCAACTAAAACCCGGTCTAAAACCTTACAAAGCACCTGATTTACCCATGTTTGATATGATTTACATTTGTGTGAAAACAGAAATCAATTTTTATACATATATAAAGAAGGAAAGCAGCTCATTAGTAATCCTAGTGTCTTTCTGTTATTACTAGCTGGCACAGAGAACCCGGACACAGTTGCACAGCGTGAGGAGGCTGCAAAGGAGCCTCCCACATCTAAGGAAATGTTTACATGATGGATTTTGACATGGGAAAAAAAAGTGGATGCTGTGTCAAAATCCATGTTAATTGACTTTCCCATTCATTAGCAGTTATATCAACACGGGAAAAGAAAAAGAAGCGTCATGTTATTTCTTTGATGCAAAATCTGCTCGGATTCTGCTTTGGGTCGCCGAGAGACAGATTGACCTCGTTAAAGTAAGGCTAATTCGCACTAAAAAAACATGGTAAAATCTGTGTCTACCTTTTTCAAATCTGCATCTAAAATGTAACCTACCTTTAGCCCTTTTTGCATGTGACGTGGAAAAAAATGCTTTGGGGTAAATTTTCTATCACTTTGCATGAACTTTCCATATTTCATATCCAACATTATTTTAGGTTTTTTGTGGCAACCCATCTACGCTTCACTAGACTGCCATCCAGAATTTCAGGGACCCAGTGTGTTTGGGCCCTCCTGCCCATTACCTTCTTCCCTATCATGCACTATTATCAGGAGGCCCCAATTTTTAACTGCCCCGATAGTGGTCCTGCTGCATCCAATGGCATTGCTGCCATCATTAGTGGTGGATGGGTGGCTGTGAAAATGTTGAAGTCTTGCAGCTGCAGGTTAAAATGAAAATACTTATTCATTTCAGAATATTAGAATTGCAAAAACAAATAAAAATAAAGGGAATTTAAAATTAAATGAGTTTTTTCACCACAATGATTAACTTCTCACATGTAGAGAAAGGTAAATGAAAACTATTACCAAGTATATTGCTGTTTTGATTTTGCTTTGTTTAGAAGATAAAGAAGATTTTTATCTACTGCTAGTGTACACAAGTTTCTCTTGGTTACCAACCACCTCTCCATGCTCTTTCTGTTACTTGATTGCTTCAAGCTGCTGTCTCACTCCTTGCCGAGTCTTCTCTCTCTCACCGGAGCTTGCTTACCTAAGTTTATGCCAAGTTTTAACCATTAGAGCTCTGTAGCTTTGTGCATTACAGATTATGAATCTCCTGCAGTCATGTCACTGTAACAGGATCGGGTAGGAGTAGTAGAACTGATATGCCAATCACTGCAAACGAACCACCCATAGCCTGACCAGGAAGTGGAGCCTGAAGCTGGCGATGACTTTGTGAAACGGCATAGTGAGACAATGAATTTAAATTTCCCATTCTCCCATAGTTAACATCTAACTTTTTTACTGTTGTTTTGTTCATGAATTTACCAAAAAAAATCATCTTGTGTAGACCTGGCCTATTGCATGCCACCCAAGTGTCCATCTTTTGGAGGGAAAGTCCCAATTTGTTTACCCAAATCCTCCTGCCCATCTTTGCTCCTTAAATGTTCCTCTTTTTTGATTTGACTTGATTAATAAACTTGCATGAGAAAGCTTAGTATATTGCCCCAAAAAAGTATCTAGAAAAAACATATATTTTTCAATGAACCATAAGGGTAAGCTCACACAGTGGTTTTTAACTACGAATTGAACATGGATTCTGGATTTAAAATCCTTGTGTTAGCAGACGGCCATTCCTTTGAATGGCCAGTCCGTGCCAGTCAGTGAACTACAGCGCCAATTTTTCACACTATGGATTTCAAATTTTTGGTGCAGTAAAAAAAAAAAAAGCCCATTTCCATTCATTTGCACAGCTTCTCGTTTGATTCCACGCCAGCAGGAGAGACACTGGTTAGCCCTATTGATATGGGACTAACCTGCATCCAAATCGGAGTCCAATATCGCCTCTATAGAGTAAAAATCCTCGGCCGAAATCGGAGGAGTTGTCACAGATGTCAGTCTCGATTACACATCGGATTTTTCCCGATAGGTAAAGTCCGACCCGTAACATATCCTAAGGCTCTGTCCACACTACGAGTATTTTAAGTTGAAATCTACGTGGTTTCCTACTTGAAATACTCGTCTAAAATCGAAAGATCCTCGTTGACCTCAATAGAACAAAATGCTGTGTAGTTCATACGAGGCGCATTTTCGTTGGTCGTTTTTTTAAGATTAAAACAAACTTAGAACGTTCATTATTCCATTGAATTCCGCATAAAAATATTCTATTGAGGGCAATGGGGATGGGTAAAAACCTCATGTAAAATGCGTCCAAAACATTTGCATATCGTTCTGGATGCGGATCCGCGTTCAAAACTGTATAATGGGACTTTAATCCGCCGGAAAAAAAGAAACTAAATCCACGTGAAATACTCATTGAAAAAAGCATCATTGAAATGAGTGGGGGTACGTTCGACGGCTTATTTGTAAGCGTAATTGCGCGCGTATTTTGCCGCGTATTGCGCTTTATGGTATGTTCACACGGCGTAATTGCGGCGTGTACAGTACGGCCGCAATTACGCCGGGTGATTTGAGAGTTGCGCTGATCAGCGCGTACTCCCGCGGCACGCGGCACTTGACATGCATCACTTGCGGCGCGTATTCGGCGCAAGTAATTGACATGTCAATTATCTCCCCGCTCGTATAATACGATGGTATTGTATGAACGGGGAGAGGAGGCGTAATCCATAGTTTTCTATGAGAACTAAGGATTACCGTAATTTCGGCGCGCATCTCGCTCGTATTAGAGCGCAAATGCGATGCGAAATGCGCGCCGAAATTTGCCCATGTGAACATAACCTTATACACTGCGAAACGCGTCCCGCAATTACAGTAATTCATAGAGAGCTATGAATTGCACGTCGTCTCCCCGGGCGTTCAATATGATTGTATTGTACGCTGGGGGAGAAAAGTGACATGTCAATTGTTAGAAGTGCTTACGCACCACTGACCATGCATTTCAACGGGGCCGGCCGGATGCCGCCACCCCCCCCCCCATCCTTTGGAATTACGTGCTGATCAGCGCATGCTTCCAAAACTCCCGGTGTATTACAGCGCGTACCATACGCGCACCAATATGTCGCAGCCAAAACCTCGTCCTAACCTCGACGCAAACTCACGTCTCCCAACGCGGGTTTGCGGCGCGGGCGCTGGGAGTGGTCGCGGCACGGGTGGGGCATGGTTTGGGGCACAGCTTGCGGCGAGGGTTTGCCCCCAGGCAAATTAATAGGCAGGATGAAAGCCGCGCCCCCAGCTGCGCACCAACCGCGGCAACACCGCGCAGCTGCCACGCTGAGGTCTCCCTGTCAAGAATTGACAGGAGAGTTCTCAAACACGCGGGCAAAGGCTGCGGCCCCAAAGCCGCGGCCAAACCCGCAGCGTGTGAATATTAACGCGGTTTCCCATAGGAAACCATGTTAATAAACTGGGCGCGATTGATTTGGATGTAGTTTTGGCCGCGGAAACCGCGTCGGAACTCGTGGCCATAACCGCGTTCAAATCCGTCGTGTGAACATGGCCTAAGACTCGGCATCTGGATGTAAGTGTCTGGACATAAGTGTCTCTCCTTGACCATCCAAAAAGTTGGGAGACCTGCTATAGACAGGATATTTTTCTTCCTCAGCAGATAGTTTGAAGCCTTACAGCTCATGCTGATGACACAGCTCACTGTTGCTTCTTTTAGCAGCACGTGATCATTATGTAACCAGAACAAAGTCTGCAACGTTACACAACTCAGGTATGATTTTAGATTAGCTACGTCCCTGTCATGTCCTATGTGGGCTGTCTGTCCCCAAATGTGCGGATGTGGTATTTAAACCTGGAAAGCAGGCATTTGTCAGTGGAATAATTCATCGCCATCTGCTGCTTAGAAAAGACTGGAGACAGAAAGTGAGGAGGCAGCAGGACAGATGTCAGTGGGGGATGTCTTGGATAAAGATTAACTCAGATAATGTATAACTGCAATTATTAGAGTGATTCCACCAGCTTCAAAACATCTGTTCTTGCTGGCCGCACCATCTGAATGGGTTTTACTATTGATACATGTTGCACACAATGAATGTACACTCTCCCACATCCTGGTGTCTTTTTATGGTCCAGATAGGGGTGATGATATTGTCTGGCTAGTCCAGGCTTTATGACAGAAAGCACAAGGTAATGTAATAGAGTCAACAGTCATGCAATGTAATTGTACATTCAGATACAAGCAAGGCTTGCATCGTATTGTGGTTTTCCTAGGATCCTGAACAAATGCCCAGGGCCCCTTTTTGAGCCCAATATACTATTTCAGGGTTTTATAATTCACCAGGGGAAAACTGGGCATTATCTAAAAAGGGGGAAATTTTTCCCCCTATGATGATTAGTTTTCAACATGAAAAGGAAAGGTAAATAAAAGCCCATTATGGGAATACTTTTGCTTTTTTATTTGTTTTGGGTGAGGGGGAATAAGAGAAACTTTCACCCTCCTTTGAGTGAAACATCCCGTTTCTTTTGGGGGGCTTCCCCCGACCCTTCTCTCTCCCCTTTCCCCAATCTGATTTGCGAAGCTGATTTTCCTCCCCCAATTTTGGGGCCCACTCCCTGCTGCGGAAAACTCAAAAGCCAGCAAGCTTTGTTTTTTTTTAAGTTTACCCCGTTTTTTCCATTTTTTCCTTAGGGGCCTTTGGGTAGTTTTTGGGGCCCCCCCAAATTTTTTACATCTCCTGAAGCCCAAATCATTGTAACAGGCTGGTTTTCGGTCGGGGGTGGAAACCACTGGACCACCGCAGGCGATGTCTTTAAACCCCCACCAGGAAAATGGGAAACTAAGGGGGGTCCCGGGTTTTCACCAGAGCCCGGGCCCCAAAAACGGGATGGACTTGCGCGGTGGGGGTCCCCCAGGTCACTAAAAACTGGCGGGGCCTTTTCCCGCGGGGGGCCAATACGAGGGTAAAAGGAACGGCAGACAGGGTTTGTGTCGGGGTCCTGGGCCCGTAAATCGGGGCCAAGGGGGCTCAAAGGTTCCCTAGACTTTAAAAACGCAGGGGGTTTAGGACGGGACTCTGGTTCGTGGTCGGTAAAAATAGGGCCCGGGGGAAATCGGTACCCCCGGGAACAAGACCCGGAACACTTTGGAAAGCTTTTTTACCTTGGAAGATACAACAAGGATCCGGCAGGGCCCGCCGGGAAAAGGCCCCGGGGCTTTAAAAAGGAAACCAAAATTTTGGGGGGGGGGCCCCCCGGGGGGAATGACCAAAACCGGGGCCCCCGCCCCATTTAAATTCAAACTTTCCGGGCGCCCGCCTCCCCCTAAGGGGGCGGAAAACAAAGCGCCGGAAAGGAGCCAGACCAGGGGCCGGATTTCCGGGCCCGGGGGGGAAGTAACGCTGGCAGGGGGCCGGGACACGAGCGGGAAAACCCCCGAACCCCGAAAGGGTTTTTGGGAACGGGGGCCCCCCGCAGAAGGGGGGCCAAAGGGGGGCACCGGGGGGGCCCCCTTTGGCCCACCCGGAAAAGTGGGCCCCAGGGGCGTCCTTTTACAGTACCCCCCCCCCTTGGGGGCCCCCCCCCTTTGGGGGCCCCCCCTCTTTTACGGGCGAAAAAAAACCCAGGAAGGAGGGGGGCCCTTAAAAGGATTAAAAACCCTCCTTCCGGCTTCCCCAGGGGGCCTCTCTTTTTTGGGGCCGAACCATTCCCCGTCCACCAGGGAATATTGCTTTCCCCCAGTTTTTCTCCTCATGCCCAAATATCCTTTTCCCCCGAAGAATTGGGGGGTCAGCCACAACCCGGGGGAGGGAACAGCCTTCCGGGAAAAAAAGATTAAGGCCCAGGGGGGTTTAGTAAGGAGATATGAAAAGAAATTTGGGGGTTCTCCCCGTAGGGGGGGCCGAGTTTTTTATGACCCCCGGGTTTTATTTCGGCTGAGACCTCAAAAGGGACCCAGGAAACGGGGCCCCTTTTTTGGGGAAGGCACTTTTTCGGGCAAAAAACGAACGAAGCCACAAACCCTTTTCACCTGGGGAGAAGACGGAGGGGGGAAATTTTTCTTCGTCCACTTGAGTTCCTTCATGGGGCTCCCGGGAAACGCGGACAGCGACGGCGGGCTGGGGCCAAATGACTTTCAATCTTTTGGGCCGCGTTCCCCCCCGGGCCCGGGGGCCTTTTGGAGGAGGTTGCCAAGGGGGAGGAAAAATGGGGATGCAGGCCATAAAACGATGGGAAAAGGGGGGAAGGGCCCCCCCCGGTTCAGACTTTAAGAGAGTTTTAGGAAACCCGCCCCCCGGCAAATAAATTGGAAACCCAATTCGTCTTGACGTGCGGAGACGAAATGGCGAAGTTAACATCCAAGACTTTGGTTGACCCCTCTCCACCTGCCGTTCGTCTGCGATGGTAGGCCGAAGAGAAAGTCGAAGCTTCACCTGAAGTTGGTTGCACAAGGGCTCGCCAAAACCTGGAGACCAATTGGACTCCCTGGTCACGAGACAATTTGCTGGGAGTCCATGCAGACGAAACACATGGAGGAAGAAAGTTCAGCCCATGCGGGAGGCAGATGCCAGCCCTGGCAACGGGATCGAAATGCGCCATTTTGGAAAAAGCGATCCGTAATCCCCCAAATAATGGTGTTGCCAGACGACGGAGGGAGGTCAGTTATGAATTCCACGAAAATGTTTGGCCAGGGTTGAGTGGGAAAATTGGGAAGTGGCTGAAGTAGGGCCTGCCGGCTTGTGACGTGGCTCTTGTTGCGGGCACAAGGAGTCACAAGACGAAACAAAGTCCTTAACATCCCTCTCCAACTCTGGCACCAATTATGAACCGGGATATCAGGCTGAGGTTTCTTCGGGCGCCAGTAATGGGCCACCACCAATGATCAATGTCCCCATTTTAAATAACGTCTGCGAAGAGCAGGACGCACATAAGTGTCCTCCAGGAGGGACCCTCCGGAGGTCCACTGGAGCTGCTGAGATGATACGTTCCAGAGGAATTATGTGTTCCGGAGAATTATCCTCCCCACCACGTCGAAGGCTACGGGAGAGGGCATCAGCTCTCCACATTCTTCTCGGCCGGCATGAAGTGGATCTGAAATCGAAACGGGAGAAGAAGCGACACTAGCCTGGCGAGTGGTTAAGTCTCTGAGTTTGATGAGTCAGTCTAGATCAGATATTGGAGTGTGATTCTTCTTGTGGTCCAGAGTAGACTAATATAGCCGTGATAGGAAAAACGGGCGCCCTCCAGCAGATAACGCCACTCCTCCCGGTGGCTCAATTTTAATGCTAGTAGCTCCCGGGTTCGCCAATCTGCTTTCTAATCCTCTACGGCCGGATGAGAAACAGTCTTGGAGAAGAAGCCGCACGTTACAGTCTTACACCCGTGGGCCTTTTTGCGTAAGATACTGCTCCGTCTACCTACACAGATAGGAGACATCCACCTCCAGTGTGAAGGGTTTCGTGGAATCCGGACAGTGCACAGGTATAGGCCGTAAGAAGGCGGACTTGAGCATAGAGAAACGCATCAGCTGCGTTGGATTGGCTTGAGACATTCTTGGGCTAGAGGGCTATTATCGGGGGGCCACCAGCGTAGAGAAATGAACTGCGATAGTAGTTGCAGGAAGCCTAAGAATCGCTGGAAATAGTCCCCGCACGCCCGACTGGGCGTGGCCACTAGCAAACAAAACCCCCAACACGCAGCAACTGTTCTGATCTGGGTCGACGCGCGTAGGCCTACAGATTCATATATCTTGACTCTAGCCCCTACAGGAGATGGGAGGTCTAGTCTGGTGGAAGAGGGCACTCTTCCCTAGCTTATCAAGGGCAAATACCGGTGTTCTCTCTCGAACCGGATGCGTTCTGTACTTATGGACATGGCCAGGCGTGGGTCCTCGAAGGTCAGGAGACAAACACCATGATGTCATCAAGGTAGACCACCGACGGTATTAGGGTGTGAGAAGGAGACGTCCTCAGAAGGCGTCTTCAGCGGATCTCCACTGCGAAGGAGACGCGGGAGCAATTGCACAGTCTGCGGAAGGACAGTTATGCATCACCAGATATATCAACAGTGCCCATGGCCCCTGTGTTATCTGGAGGCAATCTCACACTGCCACTCTCACTCATTGCTGGCCCTTGCGAATTCGGACCAAGTTGTAGGCGCTCACTCAGATCCAGACTGGAGAAAATCTTGGCGCCCTGCAAGCAATCAAACAGTTCAGTGGATCAGGACACAGCGCGAGGATGTGGATAACTTTCTTTATCCCATGATCTGTACAAACCCCGGTAATCTAGCAGGGGGCCGGCAAGGTTAGAGGCCTCTATGTCGTCCTTTTTCACGAAAAAGAACCCCATGCCAAGTCGCCTTAGTCTGACGAGACTTTCGGAATGAACCCCTTGCGCGTAGATTCTCTCCATCGGATGTACTCTGACATGACTTGGTTCTCAGGAACCGATAGTGGTGTAGACTCGGCCCGAGGAGGTCGCTGGCACGGCGCGGCAGTAGAGTCGATTGGGCAAGTCACAATGGGCGATGCGGAGGAAAGAACTCTCAGCTGTCTCTCGACACAAACACATCGGCGTACTCCAGATATTCGGGGGGGGCATGCCCGTGCAACGTGCTTTCTGCTGTAATATAGGGGAAGCGCTGAGAGCAAAGTGAAGCACCGTGGCGAGGTCCACCAAACAAACGCACACTCTTCATAAAGCCAGACACAGATATAGGGAGAGTGGGTCTAACCGCAGGCCGAGTGATGGAGATTACCCGAGAAGGACCGGGTTTAATGGCCGCGAAGAGCGGGCAACACGTAGAAGGAGACTCCTTCTTTGTGAAGCGCCACCCACAGATGGAGGGATACACGTGGCTTGGTGACAAACTAGATGGTGTGCGCTAAGGCAGCTCCCTCCGCTGATCTAGGATGAGGAAGACAAGACGTGGGTTTCTCCAGGCGTGACCATTTGGAAGCCGAGTAGGCTGTTACTGGTGACAGCTTCACTATGCCTGGTGTATGAATTCCCACGCGCGGAGATCCCGCTGTCCAGAAATGCCGGAACTGGGAACGTGATACCAGTCTCTGAGGCACTTGCACAGTGCATCAACATACGTAGGAGAGGAGGAGGTTGCCACCTAGGAATGCCTCCTCCCTCACAGCAAATTCCTAGGTGCGGGAGTTCTTTACCCGCAGGCTCTTGAGACGCTTGGGGAAGTTTCCTCTCCGAAGATTTGTCACTGGGCTACGCACAGCATTAGAGGCCACAAGTACCTTTGCCGATGCTTGTCTGCAGAGAGAGACGGTCTCGATCAATCTGCAATGGGACACAACTCACTCTCGTGATGGTGTTGGTGACACTGTTGGCGCAGAAGGCCCCTTTCTTGAGGTATCACACTACAGAGCCACAGGGGGGGGGTGGGCCTTTGCTGTTCTCCATGACAGTATCAGAGGCAGAGTACGGATTGTACCCGCGTAGTCCCTCCTACAGATAGGCCCCCTGGCGTAAGTTTTCGAGGGCTGTCTCAGCGGAGGATGCACGGGCTGGTTCCTCAAAGACTTCGCGGAACTCCACTGAGGAACAACTGTAGATCCGCCGACACTCGGGTCGTTTCTGTCCCAGTAGAGGGTATTATTGTCCATGTCCGAGAGTGGGCCTTCCCGGCGAGGAGGCTGACACAGAACGCCACCTCGCACACAAGATTAAATCAGTGAACGGACATCAGACGCTAAGCGGCTCCACGTGTGGGCCATAGACATTGGGCGATGAACCCCCCACGCAAAGCTTTCGGGTCTAACGCGTCGAACAGATGGGAGCGATAGGCGAAGCTTGGGACCCTCAGGCCGCAGGAACCTAGGGGCAGGAACAATCACCGACTGGAAGCAGGTGGCGAAGGCTGCGCAGCTGGACGGTGACTATAGTTTGCTGTGGCTGGCATGGGTATGTAACTAGAGCTGGGTAAGTTGCTGTGCCTGTTGACCGAGTTGCTGTGATTGGCGGCAACAACAGTCATCAGATCCGCCAGGCTGGGTAACGGCACCTTGGCGGGATCCATGGCCGGATCCACTGTTTTTACGGTCTGGTGGTGGATCCACTGGACCACCGCAGGTGAAATGGCGTAAGCCCCGCTCCCACCACGAAGGGGAAATATAAGATGGGTTCGCGCGCCGTGTGTATCACACAAGCCCGCCGCAAAGCTGGACAGGTCTTTGCTGCGGCGGGAGTTCCACCAGGTCACTACCCTAACTGTGGCGGGGCTTTGCCTGTGGTGGCGTCGCAAGGGTACGAGGTACAGGAAACGGCAGACAGCCTCGTAGTCGGGAACTGGCAGGTAGTCGGGGCAGGCGGCTCAGGGTCGTAGACGGTAGACCCACGCAGGAGGGTCAGACAAGGCGGCTCTGGTTCGTTGGTGACGGTAAAACGTAGGGCAGGAGTTCGGTACAAACGGTAGACAAGACTGAACACTTGTGGAAAGCTTTTCCACCTTGGAAGATACAACAAGGAATCCGGCGAGGGCCGCCAGGAAGAAGGCCGGACTTAAATAGGAGCAGAGGCCCGGCAATGACCAATTAACGCGCGCACTGCCCCTTTAAATTCAAAACTGCACAGGCGCGCGCGTCTCGCCCCTAGGGGCTGAGCCACACGCCGGGGGACGAGGCCATACAGAGCAGGAAGCGGCGGACCCCCGGGTAAGTTGTAACGCTGGCAGGGGCCCGGAACACGAGCGGGACATCACGAACTCTCGCCGTAGCGGATGGGGCACCGCACTGAGAGCAAGTAGGCATTCGGGCGGCCCCTGATCGACGCGCTATGAATCAGTGTGTCGTCGAGGAGCGTCCGTTGACACAGGCTAGCTAGGGAACAGCAGAGCTAGAGGATATTTGCACAATCACTGCTATAGACCCATCCACTTAGACTGACCAGATATGTGAGTCTGAAGCTGATGTGGTCTCTCGTCTGACTACTAGTAGGAGTATATTGATGTAAAACCTTTAATTACAGTTATATCACGAAGCCACTTCATCACACAGGAAGATCATTAAAAATAATAAATTCAAACTGTAAAGATACAAGCAGTTTTTCTACCACTTCCGAATTTTAATTGGAGTAACTGAGTCCTGAGGTGTTGAAGAATTTAAAGTGGATAAAAATATCTTCTAAATAATCGTCTCGTTAAGGGTTGTTTAACTACTCGATTTCATCTTACCTCAGTCCTGTTCTCCTTGATTCATTTTGGAATTCAGGGGTGTGTCCAACTGGCTTTCTAACTAGTCTGCAATAGAAGCCAGGTCTGTAGCTATAGCAAGCAGTGGCGGCACGCCTATCATGAAGGGATCAAACAGGTCTGTAGCTATAGCTACCTGAGGAGGGCTGATGCAGCCCATACAAGAGGGGATATCTAGGAATAGGTAGGACATTGTTAATGGACATATATTGCAAAGTGGACTTGTTTTTTGCAAGATCTTTACCTAAAAAGCATCCTTGTAGTGGAGACAACCCCCTTAAGTAATTTTGTAATGCACTTTATTAAACTTTCTGTGAGCTTTTTGGAGTTCAACATCAGCAGTTTAATACGGGAAGCTAAGTATCTTTGTGTTTTGAAACATAGGAAACAGTCCATAGATCAGGTGACCAAAGTGGTTTGACATTTTTTAAGTCAGGTTTTAAAGCCATGACCCTTGTGGTCCAGCCTCCCATGGATTTCAACATATGAGGACGTGCAGTTTTAGGGGTTGTCCACGAAAACGGCACTGGGGATTAGAGTCTGTAATTTTCAGATGGTTTTACTCGAATTTGAAAACCATCTGTAAGCACAACTGCCACCTTCCTCATAGACTTTAATAGAAAATCCAAGCTTTACCTCTACACAGCTCAGATTTCCGATATGCGAAATTGCGACACGCTTTCTACAAAACTTAGAACATGAACATTGCTTCTGCCTGGTTTTTCAAGGGCGAGGTGAACTTGAACTGTAGAATGAGCGAGCGGAGAGGTGAGCGTCTGCACAACCGTAAAACCGTCGCCAGAAACCGGCCCCCTTTCAACTTCACAACATTGTTATATCTAAGTTATTCTTTGAAGGAGGTCACACCTTTTTTATTTTATTTAAATATATTTCAACTTGGACATGGATTCAACAACATTCATAAGTGAGACCAAATTATGTACCCAAATGATTGAACTCCAAAAGGTATTACATATAAAATAAACCGGCAAATAATTTTGTTCTAAATTACTTTAGAGAGTAAACCCATTATCATTACGATTAACTGTTCGTGAGATAGAGTACATCTTGACCTGTGATCCCAGTGGTTGGTCATAGTAAGAGTTGTGCATATGGTAGACATTTGTTGTGATTACCCGGTATATAATTTATATGACGTCTCTATCAGGCATATAGAGTTCTTATATTTAAGGATTTTTTTTTTTTTTTTTTTCTTTCAGAATGGTGCTAACAATGACCTATTACCCGCCCCAGTACATTACATCGATTTGAGGCTTCTTCAAGATATACATATTTTTTAATGCACAGCTAAACTTTTGCGCGGCTTTTATGGTAAGTAACGTATTGTGGGCAGCCTAGGATAAAATCATGGCTTACAGTTGAATCATGCTGTGATCTAAACGTAAGACAATATACATTTGCAATATTCTCAATATACTCTTCTTTGATTACATCTGGCGATGTTGCATAGACCTTTTTCCCACCTACTAAGAATAGAGAGGGTCCAATCAGGGCGTAACTTAGAGTTAAGCCAGGTGCCCACAAAGCAAACGAAGGGATATCGGGCCCCCCCCCACCCCCAACCCCAACTCCCTGACCACGACCATGTACCAGGACATGCTGTTAAATAATATAGAAAATACTATGGTAAATACCTCTCACCATACATCTCACTATCATACTGCTACCAAAACATTCTCACTATAGCAAAACCAACATACCAATAACACTACTACATGATGGACCGATTACTACCAAGCCGAACAGGACCACAAATTACAGTAGTGACTGAATAATACCCTCACTATTACTGATACTCAGTACCGCCACGCGAGAACCAATAGTACACTAATGAGATAGGACCATATAGTGACCATGCGATAGTGGTAGTATACCTAGTGTACACAGGCTCGCAGACTGTATTATTGACCTCCCTACAGCCCATATAATGGTAACACCATTATCACAGCTCTGTAGACTCCGTAATAACCACCATGTACAGTAACGCATAAAGACGGGAGCGGACACCAGTGTACAACTGTGCATCTGTAGATCACTATCAAGTCAGAGACATTAGTCACAGTGTAGGTCTAGACGCGTGTAACATATATCCACCATACAGTAACCATATAGTGGTAGAACACCAGTTGAAGAGTTGAAGGCTGGTGAAGGCGCGCACAACGAGCACCCCTCCAGTACTGCCGGGGGATACACCGGTAGGCGGGGATCTCTCACTCCCACATGCGGACGAGCCCTACAGGCGGAACACCCATCCACAGCCTCGAAGCCCAATGCTTTATGTGTAAGATTCCTACTCCAGTCGAGATCTCACAGCATACATACAACCCACAAACCCCCCCACACATGACACAGACGTGTTTCGCCTAGCAGCAGGAAAACCCCCGCGTCTGGGCGAGTGCGCCTCAGTATAACAACAGCCCTCTTTAGACATACATTCACGTAATACAGTGTGTATTCTTCACATCTTGTGGCGCAGTACAAAGTTGAACCGTATCTCTGACGAGTCTTAGCAACTTGTAGCGCCCTGGCTGAAGAAAAACACATAGTCTACATCAGTATATACTAGTGTTACCCAGGCTCTGCAACTGTATATTACCTCCCATACAGTGACCATATTAGTGGTAGACACCAGTATAGCACAGGCACTGCAGACACTGTATAAAGAACCGACCATACATGACGACCATAATATTAGGTAGGTACCAGTGAATCCTGGATCTCTGGTGAGACTGCTATATAACCACCATAACAGTAACCATATAGTGGTCAGAAAACCATTGATCACCAGGCTCTCGTACGGACATATACATGTAGGATTTACGAGGTGTAGTTACATCTTGTGGCGCCTACAAGGTGTACACGTTTACGAGCTATGACGTCGTTGTGACTTTCCCCTTTGTTCTCGCATCCCTGTCCCAGTCCCCATCATGATGACATACTCCGACCCACTTTCCCTGGCAGATATAGACACAAATATATTAGAAATCCTTGACTTTTCCAGACACCTGCCCCCCTGGCTATATGGGGTCCATTTAGGCAGGCAGGGTTTAGATAGATATATGGGCCCAAAATAGGCAAGGTTTTGGTAGGCAAAAGGATGTGCCCATATAGCAGGCAGGGTTTAGGTAGCTATAAGGAGCCATACAGGTATACAGAGGGGTTAGGTGGGCTATAGGGGGCCATAATGTATGCAACTTTAGAGGGGGCTATATAAGGCAGACAGGCTTCACGTAGCTATAGCGATATTCAGGCAGGCAGACTTAGAGCATATAGGCAAGCCTTTTAGGGGGCTAGCAGGCAGTCTGGGGGGGGTATACAGCAAGCTAGGGGGGTAAACCAGCAAGCTTGGTGGTATTGCAGGCATGCTTAGCGGTATACGCAGTCATAGCGGGTATACGCCGGCTTAGCAGTGGGTATACAGCGGCTTAGGGTATACAAGGCAGGCTTTCGCTGTGGGGTATACAGAGGCAGCTTAGGGTTATACGCCTGGCCTTAGGGGCGGTATATAGAACGGGCATACTTAAAGGGTATACGGGCGGTCTGAAGGGGTGTATAGCGCCGTGAGGGGTATACGGTCCGGGCGTTATGTTAGGGTCTGCGCAGGCGGCTTAGGGGGTATACAGACACCTTACAACGGGGGTTATACAAAAAAGGAGGCTTACGGGCAGGTAAAATAAGAAATAGTTTACTTACCTACGTTCCACGTCTCCCCCCCGATTCGCCGCCGCCGCGCTGCAAGTCCTCTGGTGCCCAGCGCGTGCGCGTCGGTGATGTTGACGTCACCAGGAGGGTGATCAATCAGGATCCGCGCGCGCCCACAGTGTGATCATCAGAACGGCAAGGGGAAGTAATCAGAGCGGAGCGATCGGGCGCTCCGTTTCCTGCGCTATCTCACATGAAAGCGCGACATTAAAACACTCTGCCTCGGTAACAGCCGGAGGGCCCGGGGCGTTCCAGAGGCAGCAATGCGCGGGGGGCCCGCAGCTCGCGCCCGCTCGCAGTGGAACTAGTATGTTCCACTGCCGGCGGGCCCAGGAGCGGCATTACTTACACTTGGGCAGCATTGTGACGAGAACTGAGTGGGGCGGTAACATCTGCCCCGGGGCGTGTTGGGCCCCCTGCCGCACGGCCCCGGAGCAACTGCTACCGCTCTCTACCACAATCACGATAGTTCACGTCCCCATGGAGAGGTCTGTGATTTGTAATCGTAGTACACTTTCAACTGCTAACGTGCTACTGTAATCTAGCAAATAATGACACACAGCCCAGAATCAATCCGACTAACAGTTTGTTCGGTGATTTCCATTCTTAAATATCATTAATTTTATGCTCACTTTTTGTGCATTGAACTACAATTATTCGTGAGTGCAACAGAAAAGAGACAGTAACTCTTAATTTAATTGGTACAAGGAACGCAAACAACACAGCATTGTTTGCACTTACAGAGAGTCGATGTTTTCCTCCTGTTGATACTGACCAGCGTTCTGCACACAGTGCCGCAGTGGATTATATTCACCGTCAACTCCTCCATAATATAGATCTTCTCCAGATCTTTCAGGTTTTGGAGTTTACACTTTGGGTTACTTTGATTTCAGCGTTCCACATCCAAAGAGTGTTTCTCATATTGGGTTTCGCGTGTCTGCGAGACTGTAATAAGCCACACTAGGACCATTGAATATGCTTTTTACATAAGAGGCGGAGCCCACTCCTTAGTTGCCCCTGACTGTGTGTTTCGGGTCTTGCTGGAAGAAACAGCACAAACTCATTCGTCTATCAAATGCTCTATGGAGGGAAGGAGGTTTGTTGACCAAATAATCTCTCGATACATACCCATCCATTCTCTCTTCAATACGGGGCAGTCGTCCTGTCCCCCATTGCAGAAAGCTCCCCCAAAGTAATGATTTTCCACCCTCATGGCTTCACGGTTTGGGATGGTGTCCTATGAGGTGTACTCTCTTTCTTCTACTTCCAAACACAGAGCGTAGTTGATACCAAAAAGTTCATTTTGGTCTCATCTGACCACATGACCTTCTTCTCGTGCCTCCTCTGAATCAACCAGGTGTCATGGGTGAACTTTAATAGGGCCTGGACTCATGTGCTGGCATGAGCAGGGGGACCTTTTGCATGACCTGCATGGATTTTAATATACACAGGCGGCCAGATGTTTCCAGTACTATTCAGATGTCATTGACCATGTTTTTCTGCTCTAGTGTAGTTTCTGGCTGATTCCCTGACTTTCTCAGAATCAGTTGAGGGGAGATATACTTGCAAGGGAGCCCTGCCAGACTGAGAAGATTGACAGTCATCTTGTGTTCTTCTTCCATCTTCTAATAATGGGTGCCTCAGCAGTTTGTTCAGCCTTTCTGCAGACAAGCTGCTTGCCCGAACGTTGTTCTTGTAGCCCATCCCAGCCTTTTGCAGGTCAACAATTTTTCTCCCCTGGGCCCTTAAAACCCAGCATTTTGGTTTTGGCCCATGGTGGAGAGGTTGGAGTTGATTGTTGGGGAAAAGGTTTTTTTTAAGGTAACGACTTCAAACGGGTCAATTAATACGGGTAATAGTGCAGAGTATGGGGCTTCTTAAGAAAAACAAAACAGGTCTGTAGAGCCTAAAATTTGCTGGTTGGTAGGTGATCAAATATTTTTAATGAAATAAAAATGAAAATTTTAATTTTTTTAAAAATCATAAAATTGATTTTCTGGTTTTTTATTAGATTATGTCTCTCCCATTGAAGTTCCTCGATAAAAATTACAGACCTCCCTTCTTTGTGTGGGGAAATCTTGCACAATTCCAGGTTTCAAATACTTTTTTTTTTCCCCACTGTAATTTAGCCCAGGAATTTTGATGTAAAATTTTAAAAGGGAGGGGTTATGTTTTCTTTTAACCCTTTTAGTTTAAAAACATGTTTTGGAAAAACTATTTTCTTGTGCTTTGTAAACTTTTCAGGCAGCAGTGGGGTGGTCCCCCCCGCCCCTGGGGATAAAAATCCCTGGGTTCAAATGACTGAAGAGGAAATATAAAATAAACGGGATGCCACTCAGGAACACACAACACTTATTTTGCTGGGTTTTCAAAATACCATCTTACTTTATGGTGGGCCGTCCGATACCTGGAAACCAATTTTTCAGCAAAGGGACTAACTGGGGAAGTGTCACATAGGACTTGTACTTGACAGATATGCATGGTTGGATGCTGTTATACATGGTCCATCAACATACAATATTAATTGTTCCCCGGGCGAAACTTATGTTAAACCTAGTTTAGGGAAAATTGGTAATTTATACCAAAAACCCAAAAAATCACCAACATAATACTAGTGAAGATGAAAGAAAAAAGAAAAATAACTAAACCAGATAAACGCATCCCTTCCATTTGACATCAGAAACAGCTGCTGGAAGCTGGAAAACACTTTCTGTGCTGGGGTAGGGTTTTCTTTGGGTCATGTAATTAAAACACAACGTACCAAAACAAAAAAAATGGGACCCTCACCTGGGGTTCAAAAGGGAATTTCATTCTGGCAGATGAAGGCGTACAAACTTTTTAGTACCACACTAACTAAAAAGAACCCCCTTGACCACCAAACACTGCATGCACCCCTAAAACTGTAGATCAGTACAGACATGTTACTGCACGTACTGTAATGGGGACTATAGACCCACCAATCACTGTATGCCCCCCTACAATATATGTAAGATCAGTAAAAGACATGTATACCGCCTGTACTGTAATGGGACTAAAGACCCCCAATCACTGCAGCAAACCTCACTAATACATGTAAGACAGTCAGGAATGTAGGGGTGGCACGTCTTAGAGAGGGCTACAAAACCCCCGCCAAAAAAATCACTGCATGCACCATCAAACTAAATACATGTAAGCGGGAATACGGGAAAGTATACTGCACTGGTACTGTAGAAGCACTATAGACCACCCAATTTACTGTTATGCACCTCACTAATATATTAAGACAGCAAAAGGACATGTTAATACCTGCACCCCTTTCTTAAGAAAGGGCCTATAGACCAAACCCCAAATCACTGTATGCACCTCACTAATAATTAAAAAGCAGCCGGACTGTAAATACTGCAATGTGCTGTAGAGAGCTGCTAAAAGACCGCCATTCATCGCACCTCATAATAAATTACAAGTTCTATTGCAAAAAGGAGAAAAACTAGCGCTGGGGAAGAAAAAACTAAGAAACCTGGGGGATGTTAAACCCCGGTGGTGTCTTTTGTTTATTTTTATAAGTAAACAACGCGTTTTTACGGCATTCCAAACCGGCCCCCCAGGGACCGTGGTTTAACATACCAAGGGTGTTTTTATTTTTCTCTCCGGCGCTTTTTTTTCCTTTTTGCAATAAATTGTACTTCTGCGTGATCCTCAGCCAAGTGTATCCAGAGGCGGAGAGTCTACGGCTCGACTGAGGAGAACCTGAGGTATATCGATCATCGATTTATGCGGGATATATGTGTTGTACCATTCTGTACAACTTTAAAAGATAAAGCGGCACATAAACCCTTTGGGGAGCTTTTTTTTTTTTTCCATTGATTGCCCCCTCCCTTATACCCCTTTTTAGCGTATCACTAATACATGTAAGCGCAGTACAGGCCATGTAGTACCGCATGTACCAATCATGCATGACTTCACAAAACCTTACATAACTTTTACGTAAAAGTATGTAAAGATCTTTCCTAAATTACATGAGCCCAGTGTCTGTGACTTTGTATGGGGTTTGGTTTTCAGGAAAAAAATGCCCCCAGGAGAGCCCTTGTATGTAACAAATTTATTCTGAGGCCCTTGAAACTAAGGGGGTCATTGTATGTACTTACCTTTTAATAAAGTCCCCATAAAATGTTTCTTTATATCAATATATCCTTACTTGTTCCTGTTAAAGTAATGTCTGAATACAAATTATTTATGTGGATTGGCACAGAAAAAACCCAAAATATGTAAAATACAATGCTGCGTGGGAAAAAAATTTCTAAATTTGGGCCTTCTGTATATTTTTCATCTGCAGCATTCCAAATTATTCGTGGATTTTTGACTGTGTATCCTTATGCAAAACTTTTTTGTGGATATACACAAAGTCTATACCCTTTTATTGACCCCCCAAAAATTTCATTGGCCCATGGACTTGTAACGGGGCAGGTTTTTACGGGTCTGTACAAAGGCCTCGATAAAAATTCGATTTAAGGGATGCTTCAATTAGAACATTAATCAAGTCTAAGTTCCTGCAGCAAAATCCACAGAATGGGTACAGTCAGTCCGTATATAGGATTGTGGAAATATAACAAGGGAGGATGTCATTGTAGGGCATTGGCTGAGTGAGATACAAAAAGAATAATGATGCGCGGTTTTGGGGAAGGCTTTTAGGCTAGTACAATGTTTTTCAATTCGACAGACAAACAGTACAGGGAAACCAGTGAAAAAAGCAGGACGTTCATATACCCCTACACAGAAGGATCATCCGGCTGTTCCATTCTTAAAGGGGTTGTTCCTACAATTTGGGTTTTTAATTAAAAAATCTTTAAAAAAAAAAGCAGCTTTTCAATATATGTTCATTACAAATTCCTACTAAATTTTTATTATCCCTGGGATAGGAGTACATCAGCTCCTCAGACACTTTTCACTGACCTGTTGATTTTTTTTCTCACGGCTGCCCGGGGTGGTGACTCATTACTTTCAATACGGGCGGAGCACAGGCCC
>JAODAL010007855.1:0-122098 GCA_025379985.1 Phyllomedusa bahiana | reverse complement strand
GGTTTTTCCAGCACAGGCGCGCTGTTTTTTCCGTCCGCGCTTACCGGAAGTGACGGTATCTTCACTTCCGGTAATGCGCAGCTCAGCATTCGGAACGCCGGAAGAAACGAGGTTGGTATAGTGTGCACACATACCTATGGGAATCTAGGAATGGGCATAAACTATCACCACCTACTTGTAGGAAGTAGGGGTTTATACTGTATACATCACAGGGGCGGTTTAGGATATTTAAGGGATACAGGGAAATTTTCTGCTCTGTACCTAATATCTTGGGTGCCAACATACCAGAGGAGCTGCAGGACCCATCGTGTTTATACCTAGCAGCACTCAAGCTAAGTATCAGTTTATCTATCTAACCTTAATGGTGAATGTATGAGTTGTAGTATATGCGTTGTATATAGTGTAATCTTGTTCCACAGTAAGAGTTTTTGAATCCCCTGATGAACCCAGAAACTACATGGGGGACACGCGTTGGGATAACTGGGATATAAAGGTGTTTATGCACGCATGTAGTGATACGGTCTGTCAATAAAGCGGAGCCGCTCTTTATCAGGGCGATTACTCCACTGACGGATAGTACACGGTTATGAAAATATCATCTAGGTATGTGGTGTTAATATATAGGGGTGTTTTAGATATTATTTTAGATAATCTAAGTAAAGGTTATGTTTTAACAGGGATTATTATTTGCAGTGATTTTTTGGTTTAAATCCTTTGTTCATATAACAATTGCAGTGTTTCCTGTGCAGCCATTCCCCAGGCTCGGCCAGGTCACTAGGAGTCCCGGTCACCCAACAGAGCAGTGGAAAGACCTTTGATTAAGCGTCGGGGAGCGGAGATTTCCCCCGCTCCCGGGGCTGCGCTGGGATCAGGGCTGTGTAGTACAGCTCTGTTCTCAGTGCAGCTGTAGGGCCAGGTGCTGCAAACCCCGATGTCTGCAACGATGTCAAAAGACTTTGCTGCAGATGACCGACCTACTCCACCTGACATTAAAAGACGGAGGGCGGTCGTTAAAGGGGTTGTCTCACTACATCGGTTCATCTTACCTCAGTCCTTTTTTCTCAGTTTTACTTTTGGATTCAGGAGCGTTTTTAATAGCTTTACTGGCTTTACTGGCTACTACTGGCCTGCAGTGACGAACTGTGACGCCAAAAAAGGAGAGATGAACGGTTTGTAGCTGTAGGACCGCATGGCGCCTATCGGGAGAGATCAAACGGGTCTTAGATATGGACCAGCCTGCAGCCTATCAGGAAGACTGAACGGGTTGTAGCATAGCGACCAGCCTGGCAGCCTATCGGGAGAGATTGAAACAGGTTGTGCTATAGCGACCAGAACTGGCAGCCTACCTTAAGGGATGAAACGGTTGTAGCTAAGCGCCCTGAGGACTGTGCAGCCCGCACAAGGGGGGATATCTCAAATGGAAGGCATGTTAATGACACTTATTGCAAAGTGACTTGGTTTTGCAAGATTTTTTTTTTTTTTAAAGGGTTTTTTTTTGAAATGTTTTGAAAAGATACAAAAAAATAAAAAAGGGCAAAAAACGAAACATGTCAATCATACAATGGTAGCATCCCTATAAACCCAATCTGATACAAACATAACTCCCCTTCATAACGTGCATAACTCATTACAGAATGATTTTTCCATCTAGGGGAAATTTTTAAACCCACACCGTCATTAAATGTATCCAGAAGCATGGTATGGAACCTGGGCACACTCAAAACTAATCTCCCCCAAAAAAAAAAGGGGTACAGAAAATTCAATCACAAAAGTCACATTAAAAATCCACACACTCCCCCCGATGCCCGAGCCCCCCCCAGCAGCCGATCCATTGCCCCTTTACTTATTTGCCCAAGCCATAGCCCCATATGCCCCAAAAAACCTGTCTGGTGTCCCTCTAGACTCCTAAAAAGCTTATAAGCGGCAAATCGCATTATCATTCACCCAGTTGAAAAGCGAGGGCGACTTTGGAGGCTTTCAAATTTTTTAACAGCAGGGTTTTTTTTTGCTTAAAAACATAAATAACTATAAAAAGCCCGTTCATTCCTATTTGGGGAAACCTGTTCAAAAACCACCCAAGCGGTATATTCAGGTGCACACACCCCCGGCAGCCCAAAAACCGATCGCCCAAGAAACGGGACCTCAGCCCAAAAAAGTACGATGACCGGACAGTCCCATACCATTGTACCAATTCCCCGAGCCTACACATCTGGTAAAAAAATTGCTGGTTAGCTGGGCCCATCCGTGCCAGGCTACTGGGAAAAAAAAAAAAAATTTCTGTGCAGCCTTTTTTAAACCTGGATCAAGGTCTTGGAGCTAACCAGGGAAGACCCCATGACGCCTCCAATTTTTCCCATGATGGGCTGAGATCCGGGAAAATTCCGACCCCAGTTTCCTAAAAAGGCCTTTCAAAAGGGGGGAGGGTTGGAAAGCTCTAAAAAACATCTATAAAATGTGAGAGGGTTTCTGAAGATTCTCTTTCTAAATTTGAAAAGTCTACGCACTGCAATTAATATTCCCCCCAAAAGCTGTCTGCATCGGCCTAAACGGGAAATACCGAAACAGTGCCACTCTGGAATACCAAACTCAGAACTAATTTCAGAGAAGACCGAAAACCGGCCCCTCGTATATAAATGGCCCAGGAAAACTTAAGACCTTTTCGGGGGCCAAAAGAATTTAAAAAATCTCCCAAGGATCTACTCTGCCAGCTTCAGGTTTTCCATATGGGATATAGGGGAGCCCAGGAATTTTCCCCAAAAATCACCCCCATAACCCCCTACAAACCTTTTCCAAACTGCCCCCCCCCCCCCCCCCGTGGCCCCATTTTGGATGTAAAAATACTGAATTGGGGACTTCCCCCGCCTATATACTTTTTGCAGCGTTCTAAGCCCACAAATCGCTGCCTAACACCACTGCCGGATTTTTGGGTCTGCCTGGACCCACTACACTGCAAAAAAAGTTAAACCCGAAACATATAAGAAAAAAAAAGTCCGGTAGCGCTGACCCCCCCGTCTCCAAACAGTGCCTTCAGAGTTCCCCTGCCAAACCGCCACTCGCCCCCCCAAAAAAAGGGGTAAAAGTTTCTCCGTGCCTCAATTGGTTTAGGCAAAATCAAGGGGCTCCCCTATAAATTTCGTATTTGGGTTGTAGCCCCCATTTTCCCCGATTTACCCCGGCCCAAATTAAAATAAAATGGCAGAGAACCCCACGCAGAAAGGGCCTCGCAAAACCTTTTGCATAACCGGAGTAATGTTCAGTGCCATAAATTGCTGAACCGCTTTAATGGATCGTTTTCCCCAATTTTTTTAAAAACCCACAGAGCCCACCACTGAAATGTCCTCCTCCCCACCGCGTCTACCGGGAAAACAGTACAGATTTCGAACATTTTTTTTTAAACCCTGAAAAAGAACCAAATCGGTCCGAAATTTGAAAGAGAGCTCCAGAGCCCCCGGGGGTTTGCCAAATACACCAAGAGGTCTCCCAGAGATACCTTTTCTGTAACCCCCCTTAATAACCCCCGCCCTTGATCACCGGGGGAATCATTTTCAAATTTTCCAAAGGGGTTTCCCTCACTTAAAGGGGTAAAAAAAAGGGGGGATAGAGGGGGCACCCTGTCTCGTCCCCCTACCCCCAACTAAAAAACTGGGAGGAGAGATACCCTTAACCGGGGTTGGGTGGCCTTTAGATATAGAATCCTCAACCGAGGAAGTCGTCGGGAACCCCCTACGTTCAAAAAAACCCCCCACATAAAATGCCATTCGCCGAATCGAACGCTTTTTCATTTTTAAAAGGGGGCTTCACCCGGAGCCTTATTATCGGTTGGGAAATTGTAAGTTGGTCTATAGTCTTCTCAAATTTAGCGGTTACCGGCAAAAACCCGGACTGGGGCTATCCTCAACGATTTAAAATTTTCGAGCTAAGTCGCATGCTTGGCCTTTGCTAGAACTTGACACTAAATTTATAAAGGAGATAGGCCTATATGAAATAAAATATCTACAGGGTTTTCCCGGTTTTTGGATCATTTTGACAGGCCCCATTAAGGGAAGGGGCAGGGCCCCCGATTTAAACACATGTTTAAAAAATGTACAAGGTGGGGAGTAACTCCTCATTAAAAACTTTTACCATTCGGGTGGGAGACCGTCGGGTCCCGGTGCCTTACAAATGGCCAATGCTATTTCCGCCCCTGGGTTTCCTCCCCGTTAGGGCCCTTCAAGAGCTCTACCCGCTTTTTTCCCCAAAATCCTTTGGCAAGGAAATGGGGTTTTAAAAAAACCCTATGATTTCTGCATCAGATCTGAGAGTCGTATGAGTACTTGGGCATAGTATTTCCCCAAAAAATGATCCAGGGGAAACTCTACTTGGGTTTTTTAGTAGGGTACCCAGCTTAACCCGAAACCCAGTACCTCTGCTGTGGCATTTTATTCTAGCCAAAAAACTAATGTTCGCCCCTTCTTGCTCTTCTGCAAAATCCTCTGTCTCTGCACAGCAATTTTTTTGAGTGTAGGCATCAGGGAAGAGAATATTTCCTCTGTAGCCTCCAAATGTGTCTTGGCTCAGAGTAAGGAACAAAAAATACCCGACTCAGCCTCCGTCAGTCTCACTCCATTTTTGGGTCTAGCCTTTTTTTAAGGCTGCCCTATGTGAGGAAGGGGGGGGAGTTAATTCCCCTCTGACAACTGCCTTTAATGCCTCCATCCACTAAAGGGGCTGCAAGATCCTTCTTCAGTGTCCAATAATTTCCAATGGCAGTTCACACTGGTGGTTACCCCCGTTCTTTCAACCCAAATTGGAGTTTAGTCTCCACAATCTCATAACCCCACCCCCGGCAAGCAGCCCGACCAAAAAGGGGGGCTGATCCGAGATCCCCCTGGGCAGGTTTCCACTGCCTCCCTCAGACCAAAAAATCCCCCTACAAAAGGCCAGGTCTATACAGGCAAAGAACCCCTGAAGAGAAGCATGGAAAATGCTGTCCCGGGTGTTTCCCCTCCAGACCTCTGTAAAACCTGATTGTTGCCCAAATTACTAGAGCGAACTATGGGCCACCGTAGCTGCAGCCTGTCAGGTTTGTGCAAAATTGATTTGAAAACCCCCCTTTAACAAAAGGCACTGCAAAGGGTATAAGGGGCCCCAAGAATTTCCCCATTAAAATTGCAAAAGTGAATGGGGGGGAACATTACCCCTCCAATGACAACTCTCTGCCCCGAAACTGGACGTGTGAAACCAAAAACCCCCCCGAGGGGAAATTGGGGAAATGCAGTAATTTAAAAAAGGGGCTCGTTTCCACTAGTAAAACCCCCCTCTAGTTAATTTGGGGGGTAAACTGGGTATTTTGGGGGGAAAACCCCGGGGCTCTTCAAACCAGTACTTTCTGACCCCCCGGATGGGTCTCTTTTAGAATCACTTTATCAGGATTATGGTATTAAGTAAAAGAATACTAAAACACTTAATTTTGCAGTTAAACCCCTGCCCTTTCCCGGGGGCCCCAAAAAAATTAAAAAACGCCGCCAGACTGGGTTGGATAAATCCCCGGGGTTTATCCCCATTTGCAAGGCCCCGGCCCATCGGGGGCACAATCTCGCACATTCATTTTCCACACTTTTTAACTAGTTTTTTGAGCGATTGCGTTGGGGATCGAGATCGAGCGATAGTGGATATTTCGGCCCGCTATCAAAAAGGGGTTTTTTTCGTTTAGTGGGGGCGGTCGTTTAAATGAGCAAAGCCCTTTAAAAAGTCAAAGGGGAGAGCAAAAAAACACCTTAAATTTATTAAACCCAAAAAAAGGCGGGAGAAGCTAAAAATTAACCCCAAAACAACAGTCAAAGGGAAATACTCTACATTTTAAAGGAAACCCACCCTTGGGTTAAAAAGGGTTTTCCAAAAAAAAAGCCCACGGGCCATTCATTTAAATCCCGGGGTTTTGTACAAAAGCCGACCCTTAAACCCCCATCACCCCACAAATTAAAAAAGTCCCCAAGAAGGCAGAAATGATTTGAACCATCTTTGTTCCCTTGAACGGAAAAATGAATATCCCGCCGGGAAAAACGCAGCATGACCCCAAACCGCTTAAACCCCCAAGATTTAAAAAGTGCCAAAAAAAAAGGAGTCTTTCAACCACCATTTTATTTCACGGGAAAATTGACTAAACCTGTCCTGGCCGCAGTATGACCTTTAAAACCCTTTGGTCGACCCCCGGGTTAAAAAAATTTCCCGGGGAAAAAAGGAGTTTGTTAGGTCTGTATCTTTTAAAAGTTTTCGTATAATACACGGTATTTTTTGAAACCTTTAAATTCACCTGTGGTGACTATAAAATTTTGGCTGTTTTTGAATTAGGGGAAATGCTGCTAAAAGGGAAAAAAGGGCGGGGTTTTTGGGGGGGGCGCAAAAGTCAAAAAAAACGAAAACGGGTTTATTTTTTGGTTTAAAACATAAAACGGTTTTTTTTGGGCCCCTTTTTTCAAATTCCCCTTTGTGGTAAATATAAAATTGCCTGTTTTAAAAAATTTCGGGGGATGCTCCCGTCAATGAAAAAAGGGCTGGGGGGCGCAAAAAAAAAAAAAACCCACGTATCTGTTTTTGTTTTGTATAATACACGGTATTTTTTGCACCTTTCAATTCACCTTGGTGAATATAGAATTGCTTTTTTTTAAGATTTACGTGGATGCTGCGTAAATTTGAACAAAGCGGGTGCGCAAAAGTCAAAAAAACACGTATTTTTAAATTTTTTGGGTATAAAAACACGGTTTTTTTTTGCCCCTTTTTCAATTCCCCTGGGGGGTGAATATAAAATTTCCCTTTTTTTAAGGGATTTACGTAGGGGATTGTTGGTCAATGAAACGGGTACTGGGTGCGCAAAAGTCAAAAACATGTAACTGTTATGTTTTGGTTTATAAAAAACCCGTTATTTTTTGAACCTTTAAAATTCCCCTGGGGTTGAAAAATTAGAATTGTTTTTTTTAAAAGATTTACTTTAGCTACAAACTCAATAAAACAATGCTGGGTGCGCAAAAGTCAAAAAAAACAAAAAAGTTATTTTTTTGGTTTTAATAAACGGTTTTTTTTTGCCCTTTTTCCAAATTCACCTTGGGTGAATATAAAATTTGCTGTTTTAAGATTTACGTAGATTTTTGCGATCAATGGAAAAAAAATGCGAAAAAAAAGCGGAAAAGTCACTCACCCGTTTCTTCCCTTAAAGCCCCAGGTTCAAAAACACGGCGGGCGGAGCCCTTTCCCGCCCAAGGCAAGACAGCAATTGGGTTTGGGAAGTAGCCAGCTTCAATCCAAGACCCCGGAGCAAAGGGGAGATAAAAACTCCAAACTTTATTTCCAATTTTTTAAAAAATGCAAGACAGGGAGGGGGGAAAATTTTATATTTAGCGCTTGTTTTGGCACCATGAATTAGCCAATAAGGGCCCCGCCCTTTCGGAAATATATATCCTTAAAATCGAGGTCACACATGTTAAGCGTAAAAGCGGGGCTTTTTTTGGTAACTCCAAATGGGTGCCTGACTGGGGGAAAGGAAAGAAACCCCCCTCGGAGGGTGGGGGACCCCCAATAAATAGAAAAGACAATGTAATGTTTTAAAAACACACTAAATCTAGAGTAACAAAACCCTTTAAAGCCAAATTTTTAACCTTTAAATTTTAATTTAGTTTTGGGGCAATTAATAGGGGGTAAAAAATACTTGTAATTATTAAGCCCTTTCGGGATTTCCCTTGAAACCCATTTGAAAATCCCATGGATTCCCGGCCAAAAGCTTGGGGATGAAGATCCCCTCCCCCCCGGTGTTTTTGTGACTTTCTCTATTGCGAAAAAAAGTGAATTTTTTGCAGGTCACCCTCGTGCATTTCCCTTGGAAAAGTTTGGGATAATTTAAACATTTTAAATAGATCGTGTCTCAACAAAATCAACAAATGTCCCCTTTTTTTTTTTTTTTTAAAGGGCCCCTGGGGCCGCCCACATTTTGGGAAAGCTTCAACAAGAGTTGCAGGCAACAAGGTAAATAAAAATTTTTACTTTTTCAGGTTAAAAAATTTGTTTAAATTTTTATAGCCCTATTAGTTAAAAAAATGTAAATGTTTTTGGCCCTTGAAACATTTTTTACGGGGCCTTTTCCCAATGCGTATGACCCCCTGCCTTTAAAAACCCTTTTTGAATATAAGCCAATTGTTTTGGGGGAGAAAAATAGAGTGGTGAAAAAAACGGGGGTGACAGCAAGGACCCAAATGGGGGTTGCTTTTTTAGTTTCATGGGAGCGTTTTTTACATTGAAAAATTCTTTGTAACCCGGACGGTTTTGGTACAATAAGGAAGATGATTTTTAAAATTCTAATTATTTTCTCTTTTTTGGGAAACACTAAAAGGTTTTTAGAGAAGTTAAAGGGGAAACCCATTTTTTGTTTTGCATATTTTTGGGGCGTCTTGTAATGGGGATTTCCAAAATCTCTAAAATCTAATTCTTGTTTTTTTTCCCTTTCCAAATTTAGTTGTTGAGGGAGTAGGTCCCTTCCCCAAAGCCCTGGGCAAAAAGTTTTTTAATCTGCGGGGCAAAGATTTCAAAAGTACCCTTTACAAAAACTCTTCAGGGGAAACCTAATTTCCCCAAAAAGGGAAATTTTTGTCCACAACAGGGTGGGGGGAATGAAAAGGAAAATCTAAACCCGAAACCCAAAAGATTTTGCGGGCAGGAAATTTCCTATTTGGCTAATTTTTATATTTTCCTCCAAACAACCCGACAAAGTCCATCAAAAAAAAAGATATGCTATAAAAGCTTTTTCTGGAAAAAAAAATTTTTAAATTCATTTCGTGTTGTTAAATCCCTTTCTCCACAAACTGAAAGGCTTTTTGGGGGTTTGCCCCCCCCCCCCCCCCCACAACCATCAAAGGGATCATAAAAAATATCTTCCATACCAGATAAAAGGGGGAGGGGAAAAGGGAGAAAAAACGGGAAAAATCAGAAAAAAATGTATCTCTCCCCCCAAACCCCCATAAAAATCCCGGGCCCAGGGGGGGAAAAAAACCGTCCCTCCCATAGGGGCCCCCCCGTGTTTGTAGATAAAGTTTCCATAAAATAAAAAAATATTTTGTGTGGGGGGAAAGATATTTAACCATTTTTAAAACAACATAAAACTCGTTTGTTATGTGATAAGTTGCTATATTTGCAAAGATGGTAATCCAACAAGAAAGAGGGGTTTTAAATGGGGCTTTTGCAGGGTTTAAAAACCCACCACATCAAAATGAAAAACCCAAAACTAAAATAAAGACTCCCGGATAAATTCTCCATGCGGGTTGAAAAAAGGGGTTTGGAAATCGCGGAGAAAACCGGAAAACCCATTTTTCCCAAAGGGTTTTTGCAAAATCCCGGCTACCCAAAAAAACCCTAGCAGCTCTTTCCCAACAAAGCCTAAAAACCCCCCAACTATAGGGCGGGAAGGGGGGGGGGAAATACCCTTATGAACTTTTGGCCAGGGGAATGAAAAAATCACACTTTTGGATTTTTTTACATAAAAATTGCTCAGCAGATAATTTGGGGAAAAAATCCCAAGGGGATCCCCCTTCCCATTGTCAGGCCCCTTTTTAAGATGGTTTTGAAATCTTAGTGGGATCCATGAAAAAAAACATAAGGTAAAAAAGGGAATCCTGTACCCTTTGGGTGGGTTTTCCCCCTTAAAGATAAAGTGCCCTATTTTGGACCACCCACTGGGGCCCCCCTTACCCCGCAGGCGTATAAATTAACCCTTGATTTTTTCTGTAATTCTGCAATGGCCTTTGCGTTCTTTAGGGGAAAACTTTTAGGGGACTTTTTTTCCTTTCCAAAAGAGCGGAAATGCAGCGCTGCAGTCCCTCTAAAACCTTTTTTTCTTAAAAAGAAATCTAATCCTAAACGGACGGGGAGTTAAATGGGAAAAAAAATCTTTTCTTTTTTGTATGTTTGAAGTTAAAGGGGTTAAATCATTGCTTACTAAAGCCCTCTGACAGAAAAGGACCTAAGGAGGCTAAAATTAGAAAATTTAAAGCAAAAGGCAGAAAAAGGAGAAAAAAACCCCCCAACCAAACTGGGGTGAATTTTGGTGGATGATTTTAAGTACTGGGCTGGACTGGTTTCCCTTGACTACCAAGGGACAGAAAAATAAATTTTTTTTTGAATTGCCAGTCTCGCAAACCTTTTCACATCCTTTGACCCGTACTTTTAAAAAAAACAAAGTTATTAGCCCCTTTGCTAATTTAAGGCCTCGGGGGAGTATACGACCCTGATCTTTCCGACAAGTTTTTTTCCCGAAAAGATTAAGGCCGGTTTCAAGTCCTCCTTTATTTTTCCTTGGTGCCCCCATGGGATTTTTTGCAAATTTCTTTTGCTTGTGCCTTCCCCGCCCGCATCGGGCGTTTTTTGAACTCCCTCTTTTTGGAAACCCGGGGGGATTAAAAAAAACTCTTGGGGAAAAGTTGGGAAAAAAAATTTTCTGGGGATGCCGCGTATTGCTCCTGTCTGAACTCATCGAATCCTTTTTCTAAGGATTATCTGATTTTACGGGAGGAATAAATTACTGGGGAAACCCAAACCTCTAAAAAAAGCTGCCCACCCCTTGGGCCGTTTCTCCCCTCTCTCCCGGGAAAATTAAAATCCTAATAGAAAAAATCTGGGTGAAATTGCTGTTAGGGTTCCTTCTTTCCAGGTATAAAAATCGTTTCAGCTCATAGTCACGAGTTTTCCCTTATAAATTTTTGTTTTTTCATAGAAATGTTTTTTATTCCCCAAAAATTTCTTTAAGCGCCCTTGCATTTTTTTTTAAAAAAGTTTAAAAGGAATGCCGGCACCCTTTCTTTATGCATTTTCCACCTAAATTTTTAGGCGGGTTTGCACCTGTTTCTTTTTTTTTTTTGGGAAAAAAAAAAAGGAAATCTTTTCCCAAAATTCCCACAATTAGTTGAATAAATTTTTCTGGAGATTTCAGTTTACCCACACTTTTTTCCCCTGGCCCCACAAAAGCTAAAGAGAAGATGGTGGTCAAAAACGCTTTTAATGCGAAACCCCCGGACCCAAAATTTTATCTAAAATAAGAATTCAACGTTGTGAGATCCACCATATTTTAAATTTCCTCCTTTCTTTGAGGTTTTTTCCCAAAAATTAAAAAAATAGAAAATTTGAAAAATTTCAAAAATTTCCTCTTTGCTCAAAAATTTGGGAAATCTGAAAAAATTTCCGCAGCTTTTTTAAAATTATCCTTTAAAAAGCCCTCTGTAATAGGGGTTGCGCTATACAAGCATCCTCCATGAAAATAAAAAATATATGCTTGAAAAATTTTTGGTTTATATGTCAACCCCAAAAACATTTTGTTTTTATATAAAAAGGGAAAAAAAAAAGGGGGGACCCAGAAAAGGGGGTCAAGAAAAAACAAACAAAAAAGCGGTACCCAAAACTCAGCTTTAACCCCATCATTCTTAAAGTCCAGGTCTAGGAGCAGGGGAGGGCGGAGTCCTTCGCCCAAAGGGAAGACAGCAAAATTTGGTGGAAAAATAGCCAGCTTCAAACCAAAAAACAAACCGGGGCAAAAATGAAGGGTAAAAAAAAATCCAAACTTTATTTCCAAAATTTTTTAAAAAGGAAAAGACATGGAGGATGGAATTTTATTTAAACGCTTGTATGGGACCATGATTTAAACCAAGAAGACCGACGCGTTTTTTGGAAAAAATATATCCTTAAAACGGGGGTCCCACATGTTAGAGCGGTGAAAGCTGGTAAATTTTTTTTGGGAAAAAATCCAAAAGGGTCGCCTGACCGGGGAAAGGGAAAAAAACGCCCCTCGTGACGTGTGATCCCATACATTTGTAAGACAAAGTAAATAGCTTAAAAAACAACATGAACTTTAGAGTAAAATTAAAATTTAAAGCCATTTTAACTTAATATAATAACTTACGGGGAATTAAAAAGTGGTAAGAAAATATCTTGTTAAAATATTAAGACCTTTCGGGGAGTTCTTGTTTTTTCCCAGTTTTGGGGAAAAACCACTGGGTTCCCTGGCCAAAAGGGTTGGGGTTAAGAACCCCCCCCCTTCGGTGCTTTTTGTGACTTTTCCCCTATTGCGGGAAAAAGCTGAAAAGAAAGGCCCGGTTCCCCCCCCTCCCTGGCCAAATTTTTTGGGGAAAAGTTTTTTAAAATACTTTTTTCATTTAAATAGATCCCTGTTTTCAACGTATCAAAAACAAAAAATTCCCCCTAATTCTTATTAAATTTAAAGGGCCCGTGGTTTTCACCCCCCATATTGGGGGCTTACAAGGAAGGGTTTCAGGCCCCAAAGGAAAAAATAAAAATTTACTAATTTCACTTAAAAAATTGTTTGATGTTAAAAAGGCCTTATTAGTTTCAAAAAATGGGAAATGTTTTGGTCCTTTGAAAAAATATTTAAAAGGCCTTTCCCCTGCGGGTTTACCGCAGCCAAAAAAAAACCCCCGTTGCAAAATAAAAACCAAAAGGTTTGGGGAAGAAATAGAGTGGAAGAAAAAAACTGGGTTTACAGGGAAGAACCCAAAAGTGGGTGCTTTTTTAGATACATAGCGAAAAATTTCATTTCAAAATTCTAGTAACTCCCCGGACGGTGTACAAAAAGAGGAAAAATTGATTTTTAAAATTTTCTAATTATATCTCCTGTTTGAACACCTAAGGCGGTTTGAGAAGTTAGAGAATCATTAGTGCTGCAAATTTTTGGGGCGACTTTAATAGGGATTTTCCCATCTTAAAATCCCCCGTGTGAATTAAAAGGGTAGAACCCCCATTTTTTCAAAACCCATTGGAAAAATTTTACCAATTAAACTCCGGGGAACCAAACACTTTTTTAAACAGATAGAGAAATTTTTCCTGGCAGTCTCATTTTATTGGTTTTCAAAGTTTATGTTTTGGGATTGTATCCCTTTTCAATTGCCACAAGTTTAAAACCCTCTTCTTGTTGGTTTTCCCCCTCCAAAACAAAAATTGAACTTATCACAAACCAAAAACGAGTTTTGGTTTTTTAAAAGGGGGTTTTTAAAAAATCTTCTCTCCACCAAAATACTTTTTTTTTTTTGATGGCTTTTATTTTTCTACAAAAAACGGGGGTTTCCCCCATGGGGGGCACGTTTTTCCCCCCCCCCCTGGCCGGCAAATTTTTATTCGGGTTTTGGGGGAGAGATTTAACATTTTTTCTGAATTTCCCGTGTTTTTCCCCCCCATCATCTGGTTTTGGAAAATATAAATTTATGATCTTCTGTGGTGTGGCGGGGGGGGGGGGAA
Organism: Phyllomedusa bahiana; assembly: GCA_025379985.1. Taxonomy (NCBI): domain Eukaryota; kingdom Metazoa; phylum Chordata; class Amphibia; order Anura; family Hylidae; genus Phyllomedusa; species Phyllomedusa bahiana. Next base: position 108,838 of record JAODAL010007855.1, on the reverse strand, counting down.
AAACCCCAAAAAAGCCATTTCAGTTTGTGGAGGGGGGGCATCAACAAAAACGAAAAGAAATTTTTTTTATTTTCCGAACAGCTTTCATTGGGATAAACTTTTTTAGAATTTTGACTTTTGTCGGGTTGTTTGGGGGGCAGGGATTTAAAAAATTTGGCCTAAAAAAAGGAAAATTTTACTCCAGCCCAATCTTTGTTGCGTTCAGTTTCCCGTCCCTCCCCGACATTTTTGTTGGGCAACAAAACCCCTTTTGGGGAGTTTTGCCCCATGAAAAGATGTTGTTAAAGGGTTTCTTCCCGAATATCTCCAGCAGAAAAAAGAAAAAATTTTGCCAAAAAATTGGAACGACCACTTCATCAACAACAAATATTTGGAAAAAAACCCGAAAAAGAATTTTGATTAGAGATAGGAAACCCCTATTAAAAGGCCCGCCCCAAAAATATGCACAAAAAAGATTCCAAACATTCTCAAAACCGCCAAAATTTTTTCAATACGAGATATAATTAAAAAATTATTAAAAATATTTTCCCCTCTATTGTAAACCAGCCCCGGATTTACAAAAAATTTTTGCAATGAAAACATAAGCTATGTATCTAAAAAAGCACCCCCCATTGGGTTTCCTTGCGTCACCCATTTTTTCTTCCACTTATTTCTCCCCAAAAAGAAATTTTGGTTTAAAAGTGCAAAGGTTTTTATGGTGGGGTTTCTTTCCGCAGGAACGGGCCTGTAAATTTTTTTTCAAGGAAAAAAAACATTTAAAAATTTGTAACTAAAAAAGGCCCAAATAACACCCAAACAATTTTTTAAACTGAAATATTTAAATTTGTTTTTTTCCTTTGTTGCCTGCAACTCTTGTAACCCCCAATTTAATGTGGGGCCCCCAGGGGCCTTTTAAAAAAAAGAATTAGGGGGACTTTTGTCTGATTCTTTGGGAGACCCCCGATTATTTAAATTTTTAAAATTTTGTACCCCTAAACTTTTCCAAAAATCAGGGGGGGTGCCCTCCCTTACATTCAGTTTTTGCGCAATGGGAGAAAGTCACAAAAAACCCGAGGGGGGGGGATTTTTCCCACGAAAAGCTTTTGGCCGGGGAACCATGTTTTTTTTTAAAAACGGGTAAAGAAACCCCCGCGGGTTTCTTAATATATTAAAAGTTTTAAAAATTCTTACCACATTAATCTCCCCGTAAGTTATTATTTTTAAGGTTAAAAGGGCTTTTATGTTATGTTACCTAGATTCAGTTTTTTTTTTAAAGCTATTAAAATTGTTTTTACTATGTAGGGGGATCACACTCAGGGGGGCGTTTCTTTCCTTCCCTGGGTCGGGGCCAAACCTTTTTTGGGGATTTTAACCATAAATGGGCCACTTTCACAGCCTAACATGGGGGTGCCCACGATTAAGGATATATTTTTCCAAAAACGCGTCGGCCTTCATTGGCTAATCATGGTGAATAAAAAGCGAAAAATACTCCCCACCCTCCGTCTTGCATTTTTAAAAAATTGGAAATAAATTTTGGAGTTTTTATCTCACTTTGCTCCGGGTTTCTTGGATTAAGCTGGCTATTTCCCAAACAAATTTGGGCTTTTCTTCCCTTTGGGGCGAAAAATCCCCCCTCCCCTTTCTCCTGAGATGGACTTTAAGGCCCCTTTTCACAGGGCTTTTTTGGCCGAAAAATTTTGGCGCCGTATTCCGCCCCGGATTTGCGCTTCAAAAGGGCCCCAAAACCCGTGGGAGTCATTACGGAAAAACCCCAAAATCTCCATTGAGAACAGTGGAATCCGTTGCTCCTCCCCGCTGGGGCAAATCCGGGGGGGTGGGAAAAGAAAGTAAACCATGCCCAAAAATTTACGGCGCAGCCGGCCGAAAAACAATGAAATTGTCAAGGGGCCCGGGGATGGGGCCCCCCCCGCCGCCCTTTCCGGCCCCCCCCCCTCCCCCCCCGTATTAACGGCGGATTTGTGCGCCCCAATGGGGGCGCAAAAATCCGTGGGCAAAAGCCGTTGAACGGGGGCCTAAAAAAGAATGATCGGGTGACTGACCTTGGGTACCGCTTTTTTTTTTTGCTTTTTCTTTGAGTCCTTACTCGTGTTTCCCCTTTTTTTTTTTTCCCTTTATTTTGAAAACAAATGTTTTGGTTAAACATTTTAAAAGCCTTTTATTTTTCAAGCATATATTATTTATCAGGGGGAAATGCTTGTATGCGCAACCCACTATTACAGGGGGCTAGGGCCGATAGATTTAAAAAAAAAGCGGGGGGGAAATTTTTCAATTTCCCAAAATTGGGAATAGGGGAAATTCCCTTTATTCTCAAAGTTCTTTTTTATAAGTTGGAAAAAAAACCCTCACGAAAGGAGATTAAAATAGGGGGGGGATCTCATAACTTTTGAATTTTTAAATTTAGAAAAAAATATGATCCCAAAGGGGTTTAACGCTTTAAGAAAGTCGACCCCCAAACTTCTCTGAGGCTTTTTGGAGAGTGGAACGGGTGTGCTATCTGAGTGCTCCAAAAAATCATTCAACTAATTGGGGCAATAGGGAAAAAAATATTTTTAAACAAACCATAAAAAAAAACAGTGAAAGCACCAAATTGGGGGTGGAACTGCATAAAGGGGAAAGGGGGGAGGCTATTCGGGGCTATTTAACAAAATGCAAAGAAGCATAAAGAAGCTGGAGGAAAATGCCCAAATTTCTTTAAAAAACAAAAATTTATACGGGACCTCGTGATTTGGGGCTAAAAACTTTTCTATCCCGGGAAGAAGGAACTTTAACCCCCAAATTTCCGAGATCTATCCTGAGGGGATAAAATTTTACCGCGAAAAAGAGAAAAAGGGCCCTTGGCTGTCACTTTTAAAGGGGTGATTCCCTCACGAAATTTGGATTCCTCAGCAAACATCAGATAACCCTTAGGGGATGGTTTTTCGTGAGTTCAAAGGGAGCAAAACCGGGCTTTTCCACCCAAAATTTATTTATCTAGGATTACCTAAAGGGTTTTCTAATCCGCACCCAATAGGGGGAGTTAAAAAAAAAGCACGAGGCGGGGGGGAAGGGGCACAAGACAAAAAAATTTTTGCAAAAACCCCCTTGGACACTCAGAAAAGAAAGGAGGACTTGAATCCAGTTTTTAATCAACCCCGGCAAAAAATCTTTTTGGGAAAAGTCAGGCTCGATATCTCCAGGGGCCTTTTAAAATTAAATTCACCGACTAAAAATTTTTGATTTATCCCATACGCCATGGATGAAAATTTGGGTTTTGCGAGACGGTAATCTTAAAAATCTTTTTCTCTTCTTTGGGTATTAGGAATCCGTCCCGAGTATAATATCTTCCAAAAGGGATACCCCAGTAGGGGTTTATCCCCCTTTATTCTGCCTTTTGCCAATTATCAAATGTAGCCTCCCCTTTGGGCCCCTTAAGGTCAGAGTTTTTTAGTAACCCAATGTTAAACCCCAAAAAATTTTAAAACATAAAAATGAAAGTTTTTAAAAAACCATCAACTCGCGCCCGTAAAGGTTTTTAATATCTTTCAAAAAAGATTTGGGAGAGGGATCTAAACAGGGCATTTCCGCTCAAAGGGAAAAGAAAAAAGTCCCCTAACGTTACCTCTAAAGAACGCGGGCCCATTGAAAAATTTTACAAAAAATAAAGGGGTTTAAAACTACCCGCTGGGGGAAATTTTAAGGGGGCTCAGGGGTTTTGGGGGTCCAAGTAGGGCACTTTTTCAAAGGGAAAACCCAAAAATGCAAACGGGAAAACCCCAGAAATTTACCCCTTTTTTGGGCAGGGATCCCACTAATAAAATTTAAAACCATTTTTAAGGGGACCTCTAAATAAAGGGGGTATGCTCGGGGTTTTTTTTTTCCCATTTAAACTGCGAGCAATTTTTAAAGTAAAAATACAAAAGTGCCATTTATTTATTCACTGCCAAAAGTTCATAAGGGTATTTCCCCCCCCCCCCCCCTTTCCCCCCTTTTAGGGGGTTAGGTCGTTTTAATTTAAACTGCTAGGTTTATTGGGTTTTGAACCCCATTTTTAAACCCATGGGAAATAGTTTACCAGGTTTTTCTCCCCCCCGATACCAAAAAATCTTAAACAACCATAGAGGGAAAAATTTTCCTGGGGAGTCTCATTTTTTGTTGGTTTTCATGTATTGGTGGGATTGGGAAACCCCGCATGCCCCATATACCACTCTTTCTTGTCTGGATTTACCAAAATTTTGCAAAAATTTGCAACCTTTTCACATAAAAAAAACAGTTTTTTGTTGTAAAAACTGGTTTAAATATCTTCTCTCACACAACTATTTTCTATTTGAAGGCATCTATTATTTTACAAACCCCGGGTGCCCCATGGGAGCACGTTTTTTTCCCTTTCCCCGGCCGGGGTTTTTTTTTGTCGTTTGGGGGGGGGAGAGGGTACATTTTTTTGATTCCAAATGTTTTCTTTCCCCCCCCCTCATTGGTATTGGGAAAATATATTGATGATCCTTTTGATGTTGTGGGGGGGGGGGGGGAACCCAACAAGCCATACAGGTTTTTGGGGCATCAACAAAAAGAAATAATTTAAAATTTTTCTTTCCCGAAAAGCTTTCATACATTTCCTTTTTAGATGTGGGCTTTGTTGGGGGTTTTTTGGAGGGGAGGTATAAAAATTAGGGCCAAATAGGAAATCTACTGCCCCCAACCTTTGTTTCGTTCAGATTCCTGTCATCCCCGAATGTTTGGGACAACATCCCCAAAGGGGGGGGGTTTTTCCGCAGAAGAGGGTTGTTTTGGATTTCTTCTGAATAACTCGCGGGAAACAAGAAATTGTGCCAGACTTAGAGAACGCACCTTTCTCACAACAATATTTGGAAAAACACAGAACAGAAATTTGATCTGAGAAAAGGGAAAATTTCCCATTACAAGACGCCCCTAAAATATTTTCACACTAATGATTCTCTAACAATTTTTCTACCCCCTATAGTGTTCAAACAGAAGATATTTAAATTTGGGAAATTTTTAAAAATCAACTTTTTTCTATTTTACACCAGTCCCCGGGGTTTCAAAGAATTTTTCATGTAACTTTCGCTAAGTATTAAAAAAGCACCCACATTAGCCCCTTTCGTCACCCCCCTTTTTTTTTCCCCTCTATTTCTCCCCAAAGCAAATTTGGGTTGTGCAACAGGTTTTTTTGGCTGGGTAAAACGCAGTGAACGGCCTGTAAATATGTTTCAAGGCCAAAACATTTTCATCTTTTGTAATAAAAAGGCCCATAACATCAAAAAATTTTTAACTGCAAAAAGTAAATTGTAGTTTACCTTGTTTCCTTCAACTCTTTTAAACTCCAATATGTGGGGTGCCCCCCGGGGCCATTAAAAATAAGAATTAGGAGAATTTGTCTGATTCGTTGAACACATCTATTTTAAATGTTTCCCAAAAGTTTTTCTAAACCCTTTCCAAGAAGTGCAAGGGTGAAACCCGCATACATTCAGCTTTTTTCCCCCAAAAGGGGGAAAAATCCAAAAGGGGACCGGGGGGGGATCCCTTTATCGCAAGCTTTGGCCAGGGGAAACCATTGGATTTTCAAATGGGTACAAGAAATCCCCCAGGTCTTAATAAATTAAAACGATTTTCTTTTCCACTATTAATTTCCCCAAAATCTATTTTTTAAATTTAAATTTAAAAAGGGATTATGGTTTTTTGTTTTCCTTGAGTTTAAAAGGGGTTTTTAAGCTATTACATTGTCTTACTATTTTATGGGTCACACTCAAGAGGGGGGTTTCTTTCCTTCCCCGGGCAGGGGAACCCCTTTGGATGTTACCCCTAAATAGCCACTTTCACAGTCTAACATTTGACCACAATTTAAAGGGTATATATTTCCCCAAACGCGTCGGTCTTCACTGGTAATCATGGTGCCAAAAAAGCGCTAAAATACTACCATCCTCCATTCTTGCATTTTAAAAAATTGGAAATAAAGTTTGGAGTTTTTAAATTTACTTTGTTCCCGGGGTTTTTGGAAAGAAAAATGGCTACTTCCCCCTAATTAAAAAGAACAATGCTGGGTGCGCAAAAGTCAAAAAACACGTAACTGTGATGTTTTCGTACGATACACGGTATTTTTGGCAACAAACAACCTGTGCTGACTACAAGATTGCTGGATTGTAATTTAACTGCAAGGTGGATATATCAACACAGGTGTAATGGGTAAAATTGAAAATGAACACCTATCTGAAATGTATACTGATAATAAAAGTGGAGTTTTGCACCTAACAAAGAGACCTGCAGTTACTAGAAATGATGTGTATCCAATATAAGTTCAGGCTGCCCAATATCCAGGAAATATTTCAATAGCAAACTGTTAATAATAAAGATATTCCACTACAATGTCTACACTAAGTCTTGGTGAACTTTATCCAGTGTTCTTTATAGATAGAGCTTGTCTGTGTTCGCCCGCGGGGGCCCCCCTCCGCTCCCCCCCGTGACTTTACAGCGGTAGATGCTGCTTTAAAATTCTCTAGCTAACTACATAAAATCTTCAAATCTCTAATCTAACTAAATTGGAAGGATCACAGCTAATAGTAGAGGTTTCTCTGTGCAGAAATAGACTAATTTCGCTGAGCTGTTTGGCCACAGGCAGAGCGCAGGTCCTATCCCTATGAGACTCTGAGAGACACTGAGGCTGAAACAGGAAACGCTGTTCTATGTAAAACGAGGTCATGTGATTTTTCCAGCCAATCGCAACCATACACATCCCAGTCATGACGTCGCACACACATCTCACCCTGCTCTATTCTGTAATCTCATTTGCTGGCCGCCAAAATTACAGGAAGCGCCGAAAAAGGCGCGATCTTAATAGATGATGCACAGATTTTAACCTTAATTATCGCATGATCTGGAAATTTCAATCACCATAAAAACCTTGCCGATTTCAACTTTGTCGATAAAAATCGCTCAACACTAATTATCACGAATGTCTCACATACACTTAACCAACAATTAAATCCCAACCCCAGACCTCTCCCTGCCCAACCTCCCCCCAACTTGGCTGAGCCAATAATCCCAAATCACAAATTGTAGAAAAAATCTCATAACTGTTCCATGAAAGGAGACGCGTCCCTTTCCTTACTCACTTCGCACCAGTGCTGAGAGGGAAAGTAAACAGAACACCCTGTCAGCAACCGGCACAAAAGGTACCTATTAAAAGGGGAGAAAACTCAAAGAAAACCCCCCCTCTCTAAATTACACTCCCTCTCTGAGCTCCTGATTAGCAGGAGAAAACAGTATCTGCTCGAGGAAAGGACCAGTAACCCTTCCTGGTAACCCGTCTGGAGCTGTGGAAGGTACTCAACCGAAGTAAAGCCCCACGTCATATACTCGCGCCAATACATAATAGGCCAGAGAAGGAAGAAAAGGAAAAAGGGGGACCAAAAAACCCCCCCACAACCTCTCCCCCTAAATATCTGTACTGAGATGGGTCACAGATACTGACTGCCACCAGAGTACTCTTGTTTGTGAACTCCCTAAAGGACCAACAGATGTCAGGAAACTTAGGGACCAAACTCCGGTGTAAATGATCCCGCCTGATAGTAGCCCAGACCTACTTAATAATTCACAACTCCCAGCAGGAGTCCGTATCCCGCCCCAGTCATAATAACATAGCTGCAGGCTTCATACCCACAGGCAACTGGAAAAGAGCTGTATCCCTGTCGGGGTGTCAGCGGCTCCTCACTCCCCTGCAAAAAGAGTTTGCGCTTTCAGAGGCACAATAAAACTCAATACCGTCGGACACCCCAACAACGAGTCAGCAACCACCGCATAACACTGTTAGAGCGCCAATGGTGGTATTACCGCATCAAATGTAATACAAGTGCAACTACCTGTTTTGAAAGATAAGGATCAAAAAACATCTCAGCATAGATAATACTAAACATTACTAGAGTCCAACGCCATGAGCCGCGTAGCAGCCCCAATAATGTACAATCGATCAGCGTTTGTTTCTCTGGCGCCTATCCAGCCAATCATTGGCCTCCTCAGGCGTGTTGAAGAAGAACGATTTGTCCTGGTCTTGAACCCGCAGCCGGGTGGGATACAGCATTGCATAGCGCAGACCAAGATCTCTAAGGCGATTACGGACAGGCGCAAACTGCCTCCTTCTCCTCTGCACCTCCATTGTGAAGTCCGGATAAAATGATAGCCTTGTATTTTCATACTGGACTTCTCCTTTCTTCCTAGCTGCTGCCAGAATAGCATCCCGATCCCGGTAGTTCAGGATTTTGACAATGAAGGGCCTTGTAGGGGCCCCTGGTGGTAAGGGCCTAGTGGGGATCCGGTGAGCTCGTTCTATTACAAAACAGGGTGAGAGAGAAATTGGTTCTAAGACTTGACGGATCAAAGCCTCAGCAAATACTTCCGGAGCGGTCCCCTCAGCTCGCTCCGGGAGGCTTAAGATACGAACATTGTTCCTTCGGCTACGATTTTCAGCGTCTTCAATTCTCTCCTGTAAGACCTTGATCTGCTGTTGCATAGTAACACCCGCACGTCCTTGAGCCGCCGTAGTATCCTCCACCTCTCCAAGCCGCCTTTCCGCCTCAGCGGTTCTGTCCCGAACCCTATCTATGTCAGCCCGTAGTCTGTTTATATCAGATTGAATATGGTCAATTTTGACCGTTAAGGCAGCCTGACAGGTGGCAATGGCAGTCATAATCTTATCAGTATCTAGTGTAGTACTAGGGGGCGCTCCAGCACCCAGGTCTTCATCTGTTTGACTCATCATATCCACCTTGCCTTTCTGTGTTGCAGAGGTCGAGGCTCTCCCAGTATTGCGTCCCATAAATGACGGCAGCCTATCCCCCAATGGAAGCAGGAGGGAAGGCTGATATGTTAGGGCCTTGTGTAGTGATATTATAAGGTCAAGAACTGGGGCCTCCAAATCCTCGGAGGACAATCCGGAGAAACAAAAGAATGGAGATATACAGACAGGGCCGTTCCTAGGCTAAATTTCACTCAGGGCGAGGTGAAGAAATTTCGTCCCCCGTAACATATGCCACCACATTGCATCACCATAAACCAAAGCCAAAATATACAAAACGCTTTACCACAATGTGCTACATATAAAACTACTAGATAATAGTCATACAGTTACCAAATAACACCGCTACACCAACCAGAATCCCAAGACCACTAAGACCACATATCACCAACACACAGTGACAGAATAATACCACCACACCATGACCACATATCACCAGCACATAGTGACTAAATAATACAAACTGACCATTACTGAGTATAAACCATTATACTACAACTAATATTACTGCCATACAGTGACCATACAATGATGGATACCCACTGTACACAGGCTCTGCAGACATATAAATGATTAAAGTAAAGTCATATCTAGTGACTCACAGGAGACGTCTCTGAAGAGTTGTTCTCTTTCTCTTTTTCTTCTTCTCCTCCATCTGTCCCAGACGCCATGACGACTACTCCTGACTCTTCACTGTAAAATTTACAAAACAAATATCTTAAGACTCCTCAATTTATCATCACTTCTCTACCAATTCATATCTCTATACAAACTGCCCATCTATAGCACTTCATATGGTAGCCATGTAATATGCCCCCTATAGCCAGGTAGTAGCCCCCTATAGCCAGTTGATGCCCCCCTGTAGCCAGTGATGCCTCCCTGTAGCCAGTGATGCCCCCCTTGTAGCCAGGAGTGGCCCCCTTGTAGCCAGTAGATGCCCCCCTGTAGCCAGTGATGCCCCCCTGTAGCCAGTAGATGCCCCCTGCAGCCAGTAGATGCCCCCTGTAGCCAGTGATGCCCCCCTGTAGCCAGTAGATGCCCCCCTGTAGCCAGTGATGCCCCCTGTAGCCAGTGATGCCCCCTGTAGCTAGTGATGTCCCCCTGTAGCCAGTGATGACCCCTGTAGCCAGTGATGACCCCCATTGTAGCCAGTGATGTCCCCCTGTAGCCAGTGATGCCCCTCTGTAGCCAGTGATGCCCCCTGTAGCCAGTAGATGCCCCCTGTAGCCAGTGAAGCCCCTCTTATAGCCAGTGATGCCCCCTGTAGCCAGTGATGCCCCTCTTATAGCCAGTGATGCCCCCTGTAGCCAGTGATGCCCCTCTTATAGCCAGTGATGCCCCCTGTAGCCAGTGATGCCCCTCTTATAGCCAGTGATGCCCCCTGTAGCCAGTGATGTCCCCCTGTAGCCAGTTGATGCCCCCTGTAGCCAGTGATGTCCCCCTGTAGCCAGTGATGCCCCCTGTAGCCAGTGATGCCCCCTGTAGCCAGTAGATGCCCCCTGTAGCCAGTGATGCCCCTCTTATAGCCAGTGATGCCCCCTGTAGCCAGTGATACCCCCCTATAGCCAGTGATGCCCCTCTTATAGCCAGTGATGTCCCCCTGTAGCCAGTGATGCCCCTCTGTAGCCAGTGATGCCCCCTGTAGCCAGTGATGACCCCAGAAGCCAGTGATGCCCCTCTTATAGCCAGTGATGCCCCCTGTAGCCAGTGATGACCCCCATTGTAGCCAGTGATGTCCCCCTGTAATTATAAAATAACAAAAAATTACTCACCAGACCTCGGTCCCTGCGTCCGGCTCCGGGAGCTGCTGAGCAGTGTAAGCAGTGTGACGTCATCACGCTGCTTACGCTGCACGCAGCTCCCAGGGATCTCCTCAGCGGCAGAGCTGCCTCTGCCGCCGACGGGACGCAGGGGGAGCGGTGAAAGCTGTGCTCCCCCTGTGACGCTGATACAGGGGAGGAGTCAGGACAGGAAAGATCCGTCCCGCCTCCTCCCCTGTACTGGCAGCTGCTGGCGAGTCAGGGGCGCTCCTCCGGGCGGGCAGGGCGGCTGCGGAAACCCTACTCGGGTGAGCGGAGCCTCGGCGCCCCGGGCAGTCGCCCGCCCTGCCTGCCCTGCCTGCCCTGCCCGCCCCAAGGAACGGCCCTGTATACAGATAGGGTTATAAGTCTCAGTGCATACCCCAAATCATGTGAGCCTCAAGGTTGTAATAGTAGACTGCAATATTTAGAGGCGCAGTCTCTGGCTGAGAGTATCTAGAGGTGCAGTCTCTGGCTGAGAGTATTTAGAGGCGCAGTCTCTGGCTGAGAGTATCCAGAGGCGCAGTCTCTGGCTGAGAGTATCTAGAGGCGCAGTCTCCAGCTGAGAGTATCTAGAGGCGCAGTCTCTGGCTGAGAGTATCTAGAGGCGCAGTCTCGGGCTGAGAGTATCTAGAGGCGCAGTCTCCAGCTGAGAGTATCTAGAGGCAGAGTCTCCGGCTGAGAGTATCTAGAGACGCAGTCTCCGGCTGAGAGTATCTAGAGGTGCCGTCTCTGGCTGAGAGTATCTTGAGGCTCAGTCTCGGGCTGAGAGTATGTAGAGGCGCAGTCTCCGGCTGAGAGTATCTAGAGGTGCAGTCTCCGGCTGAGAGTATCTAGAGGCAGAGTCTCCGGCTGAGAGTATCTAGAGGTGCAGTCTCTGGCTGAGAGTATCTAGAGGCACAGTCTCCGGCTGAGAGTATTTTAAAGGCACAGTCTCCGGCTGAGAGTATTTTAAAAGCGCAGTCTCCGGCTGAGAGTATTTTAAAGGCGCAGTCTCTGGCTGAGAGTATTGTTAAGCACAGTCTCTGGCTGAGAGTATTTTTAAGTACGGTCTATGGTTGTGGGTCAGTCTCGTTAACCCCTACTTGCCCAGGGGAATTGATTGGGGCTCGGTGTTAATTATCTCCACTCCACTTCTATAGCAATGAGTTGTCTGCCATCTGGATCATTGGTGCTCAGCAGCACAGCTCAACTTTACAGCCCTGCTGCTCTCGTCTCAGGAGTGGCAGGTGACGGGCAACACACTCCCCCAGTCCCTTCACAGGGTCTGCGTCTCCAGCCCCCATCCGACCGTCCTCCGAGCGGTGTCCTGCTGAAAATAGCCCCGGAGCTTGCTGCCGCTCAGCCGCTGCGTCCGGCGTCTGTCTGTTCGGTGCCCTCTCACCTGCGCCTCTTATGAAGTTCCCGGCCTTCCCAGCGCTGTGCACTTGCGGCAGCCGCTGCGTCCGTCTGTTCGGCGCCCCCTCACCTGCGCCTCTTATGAAGTTCCCAGCCTTTCCAGCGCTGTGTATCCGCGGCAGCCGCTGCATCCGTCTGTTCGGCGCCCTCTCACCTGCGCCTCCTACGAAGTTCCCGGCCTTCCCAGCGCTGTGTAGCTGCGGCTGCTGCGTCCGTCTGTTTGGCGCCCCTCACCTGCGCCTCTTATGAAGTCACCGGCCGGTCTCAGCGCTGTGTGTCCGTGTGCCTGCGGCAGATGCGCCGTGGCTCTCCGCAGTGTCTCCGCCGCGGCTGCTACTCCCGGAGTGTAAGGCTGACAGGTAGGAGATGAATCCGGGTCCCCTGTGCCGCTTCGCTTCAGTCCCGCAGCGCCTGGCGGTGTTTTGGCCCTTTGTCACGCCAAGCAGAGTAGGGAGGAAAGAAAATGGCCGTCCTTCCCGCCCTGTGCGCCAAACAGTGTAAGTCCCTGAAATGTCGCCAAGGCTGCACTGTCTCCCAACAATAAATCTCTGGGGACATCCAGCATCTCTTCCACCATATAGCCAGCCGTATTCAGCGAGGTTTTGAATGCAGATAGCAAGGATTTATTCAGGATGATGCAGGAGCTCACTTGAAGTGCGTCTTTACTCCATCCACGCAGGCCACGCCCCCCCCGGTTTTGCAAGATATTTAACATAAAAAGCAGCAATCCTTGTAGTGAGACAACCCCTTTAATGGAACAACTCCTCTTACTATATGATGATGTGAAGAGGAACAGGAGAGATATTTTAAGAATGTATATTTAATGGTAAGACTTGTTTTATTTTTTATTATTATTATTATTATTATTTTTTTTTTAAAGGGAAAACGCTCTAAAATACCACAGGGATTAGATGTTATTGCACAGATTTATAGTAACTACCTATTATGTTACCATTCCTGGCAATCAATGACAAAACAACGCCCATCTGGATCCTTCTCCGCATTGTTCATCTGCGCAGCTATTACTGCAGAAAAAAAAATCTAATTGTTAATAGTTAACCAAAAATAATCATGCCCATTATATAGAACAGAAGTACAAAGACCTCGCTACAACGAGGGAAAACGATAGACAGGCAGGAAATAATTGAAAGAACATTCCCTCTTGTCATGGGAGTCAGTCTTGAGATTGCGACCGTTGCCCATGGGCAGACTGGGCTAGAACTCAAAAGCCCTGCAGCCACATCTGTCCCCACAGAGAGCCACTTACATGTCCTCAGCAGGCAGGCATTAATTAGAGAGGTATATATTTAGTAATGTGTGGCCTTCACCGGGGCTTTGTTAGAAATGACTATAACAAAGCGTTGTAATGTGATTATTATCAACAATGAAGAATGGTCTCTGATGTTTTCGATGATACAATGGTTGGAAATTGTTGAGCGTCTTATTATCAGAGGTATTTTAATTAAGTTATATTAATCCTAAATGAGCAGTAATGTGGTCACAAGATGTACCATGGGGATGGAAAGTGAAAAACCAAGAAGCTAACGCACAGTGCAGATAACATCATGACCCTCTAGGGGCGCTACTGAGGTGTAGTCTGCCTTAGTTTGCCATGGAGCCATTTCATAGTGGCTCCATATACAGTACAAGCTTTTTATCAGTACTAAATTATAATTTATAATGATCTTATATGGCTGTTTTTAACCGCTGAAAGGGATTTTCTCATCTGGCTGTTTCGCAGAGCCGGCTCTTCACAGGCAGCTTCAAGCTCCCTCTTCCTGTTCAGGCTGTGGTTGGGTCTACAGCAGTGACTGACATTTCAGCTCTGCAATTTCTAGCTGTGTCTGTTACAGGGATATTGGTGATAGAGGCAGAGCTCTCTTAAAAGAATTATGGGCCCCTGGGCTTAGCACAGCAGTGGGCCCCTCCCAAATATATGACATCATACTTGGCCATGCCTCGAGCCCCCCTCAAGCACACCCATATTATCACGCCACTTATGTCTTGACATCGGCAGCCTGCAGCCTACAAGACTATTTGGCAGGGCAGGGAGCCTTCGGCTTCCTTCTCTGCCATAGTTTTTAACTGTTTGCACATCCTTCAATCACATAAATAGTTAAATAAGCAAAGCGAACCTAGGGATTCAGGGTATGTTTCTTGTATTCCTGTGAGATACATACACCACTTGGGTCAACTATACTTTTGGGGCCCCCAGGCAACTGCCTAGTGTGCCCAATGGAAAACATGGCCCTGGTTAGAGGGGTATAAACAGAAGTGCACAAGGCTACAGAGCTCTAAAGAGTAAAAGTTTTGTCAGTAAGAAACATAAACAAGCTCTTGTGCTGCTGATAAGACACAGCAGTGAGTATTGTCACCAGCCTGGCCAGGGCTGCTATAGCAGAGATTAACCTATCGAAGCTTGTGTACACAAACAGGAGATCATAACTGTTCTAGCTCTGAAGAAAAGTAAAATCATAACAGCAATGTATTGGGTAATAGTCTTTATTTACCTATGCCTACATGTTTTAAGTCAGTCAATGAAATGGGAATACCTCTTTTAAGGACTAAATTGTCAAAGCAATTACATAGTGTATGTAATTGAATATTCCACACACCATCTACAATTCATCGGTTGTACACGCAGATAACTCAAATAAGGAATTACAGAACTCATTTCGAATTCCGTCAATTCCATTAATGTAAATTTATCTGTGGCCGCTAAATATTTCTTTACCTTGCATAGGGAAAATTGGTCCTCATTCTGGTTTTTCAGCATTGAATGGGTGAAGAGAGGTGAAAGAGACGATGATCAGAGTAAACAACTTTTTGATAGAGAAGTATTTAGGATCTGGAGTTTGAATGAGCAATTCCCCTCAGGTTTAACTCATAAGAGTGATTTATTATTATTTTATTTTTATTATTTATTATTATTATTATTATTTTATTTTTAAATTATTATATTTTAAAAATAATAATAATAATAAATCACTCTTATGAGTTAAACTGGGGTAAAATGAAAAATTTAAATAATAATAATAATAATAATAATAATAATAATAATAATAATAGCTCTTAGGTTTCAGAATTTATTGTAAAAAAAATTCTATTAATAATTAACCCAAATTATTTTACCTGTTCTGGATGGATTGTGTGTTTTCTAAACCATTTCTCATTGGTTGGTGGTGTCTTTTAAATGTTCACTTTCATGGTATACTTATGCTATGAGTAAAGCATGTATGCTCAAAATGTGTCCGTGTCTGAGCACTGGTTTATAGGTTCATACTGTTAATGAATAAAAAAAAAATATTTGTTTGGGTACTGAAACATCTACTTCTTTATATAAGCACTTTTGTAATGTACTTTCATTACATTATCTGTGAGTTTCCTGCACTTCGGTATCAGTTGTTTGAAAACAGGAAGCTCAGCAGTTCTGTGTCTCTAAACACAGGAAACAGCTCTGTGTAGAGCCCAATAGATCAGGTGATCAAAGAGGTGTCCCTGTTTCCTAAAGATTTCATCATGATGTATGAAAAGGGGGAGTATACTGAGACATAGGTTGAGAGGGAAGAAGATAGACAAAACATAGTAAAGATTCTGGGGTTTGTAGCTTTACTCCGCTGTTGCTTGGCTGCAGAGAAGAGAGGCTACATACAGTATGGGGAAAGCACAAATTAGCATAGAAAATATCCCAAGGAGATGAATGAAGACTCATGCAAGCATTTCATGCTTTTATTCTTCTTCTTCCTCTTCTTCTTCTTCTTCTTCTTGTTATTATTTATTATTATTATTATTATTATTAGTGTTGAGCGATTGCATTGGCTATCAGATCGATTTGATAGTCGATAGTCGGCCGCTATCGATAAGGTTTTTCGATAGTGAGCATCGTTTAAAGCGCGAGACCATTAAAGTCTATGGGAGAGCAACAACACCTTCATTATTACACCCAAAACAGGGCTGGAAAGCTGAAATTAACATCCACAACAGTCAAATGGATACGTGCTACATCTTAGGCAACACACTTAGGATATAAAAAGTCACAGAAAAAAAGTCACAGACCATTTACTATCCCTGTCTTGTACCACAGCCTGACCCTTAAATTTTGCATCACCCACAAATTAAAAAGTGCCAGAAGACAGTATGATTTAAACCCATCATGTTACTTGAACTGGACATTGAATATCCCTGTCCTGGAACGCAGCATGACCCCAAAACCTGAATGACCCCCACTTTTAAAAAAAGTGCCGCAAAAAGGAGTCTTTCAACCACCATTTTAGTTTCACTGGACATTGACTATACCTGCCCCTGGGCCACAGCATGAGCCCCAAACCTGCATGACCCCCAGATTTAAAAGTGCCGCAAAAAGGGGTCTTTCAACCACCATTTTAGTTGAATTGGACACAACTATATCTGTCCTGCAGCGCAGAATGACCATTAAAAACCCGTCTGACCCACAGTTTAAAAGTGCCAGAAAAGGAGTCTTTCAACCACCATTTTAGTTGAACTGGACATATACTGTCCCTGTCCTGGGCCACAGTATGACCAAATTAAAACCTATCTGACCCCCAGATTACAGAGTGCCGGAAAAAGGAGTCTTTCAACCACCATTTTAGTTGAACTGGACATTGACTATACCTGTATATACGTAGATGCTGCGTCAATGAACAGTGCTGGGTGCGCAAAAGTCAAAAAACACGTAACTGTTATGTTTTGATATAATAAACGGTATTTTTTGCACCTTTCAATTCACCTGTGGTGAATATAGAATTGCTGTTTAAAGATTAACGTAGATGGGTGCGTCAATGACAGTGTGGGTGCGCAAAAGTCAAAAAACACGTAACTGTTATGTTTTGAAATATTAACGGTATTTTTGCACCTTTCAATTCACCTGTGGTGAATATAGAATTGCTGTTTTAAGATTTACGTAGATGCTGCGTCAATGGAACAGTGCTTGGTGCGCAAAAGTCAACAAACACGTAACTGTTATGTTTTGATATAATAAACGGTATTTTTTGCACCTTTCAATTCACCTGTGGTGAATATAGAATCGCTGTCTTAAGATTTACGTAGATGCTGCGTCAATGAACAGTGAAGGGTGCGCAAAAGTCAAAAACACGTAACTGTTATGTTTTGATTTTAATAAACGGTAATTTTTTGCACTTTCAATTCACCTGTGGTGAAATAGAATTTGCTGTTTTACGATTTTACGTAGATGCTGCGTCAATGAACAGTGCTGGGTGCGCAAAAGTAAAAAAACACGTAACTGTGAAAGTTTTCGTACGATACACGGTATTTTTTGGCAACAAACAACCTGTGCTGACTACAAGATTGCTGGTTTGTAATTTAAGTGCAAGGTGGATATATCAACAGTCACAGGTGTAATGGGTAAAATTGAACACCTTCTGAAATGTATACTGAAATAAAAGTGGAGTTTTGCAGCTAACAAAGAGACCTGCAGTTACTAGAAATGATGTTTTCCAATATAAGTTCAGGCTGCCCAATATCCAGGAATATTTCAATAGCAAACTGTTAATAAATAAAGATATTCACTTTCAATGTCTACACCCCAAATCTTGGTGAACTTTATCCAGTGTTCTTTATAGATAGAGCCCTTGTCTGTGTTCGCCCGCGGGCCCCCCCCCCCGTTCCCCCCTCCGCTCCCCCCGTGACTTTACAGCGGTAGATGCTGCTTTAAAATTCCTAGCTAACTACATAAAATTTCAAATCTCTAATCTTTAAAAAAAATTGGAAAAGGGTCACAGCTAATAGTAGAGGTTTCTCGTGCAGAAATATACTATTTCGCTGAGCTGTTTGGCCACAGGCAGAGCGGGAGGTTTCCCATCCCTATGAGACGCTGAGAGACACTGAGGCTGGGAAACAAAGGAAAAGCTGTTTTATGTTAAAACGAGGTCATGTGATTTTTCCAGCCAATCGCAACCCATACACATCCCAGGTCCATGACGTCGCACACACTTTTCACCCTGCTCTATTTCTGTAATTGATTTGCTGGCCGCCAAAGTTACAGGAAGCGCCGAAAAAGCGCGATCTTAATAGATGATGCACAATTTGAACCTTAATTTATCGCATGATCTGGAAATTTCGATCACCATAAAAACCTTGCCGATTTCAACTTTGTCGATAAAAATCGCTCAACACTAATTATTATTCCTCCAGTAAGTTTGAGTACAGACCATCAATCCAAAATATAATGCAGTAGAGGCAAGAGTGTGTGTGTGTCTGTGTGTGTGTGTGTATGTCTGTGTATGTGTGTCTGTATGTCTGTTTGTGTGTCTGTGTGTGTGTCTGTGTATGTGTGTCTGTATGTCTGTTTGTGTGTGTGTGTGTGTGTGTGTGTGTGTGTGTGTGTGTGTCTGTGTGTGTGTATCTGTCTGTGTGAGTGTGTGTGTCTGTGTGAGTGTGTGTGTCTGTGTGAGTGTGTGTATGTGCGCGTGTGTGTGTCTGTCTGTGTGTGTGTGTCTGTCTCTGTGTGTGTCTGTCTGTGTGTGTGTCTGTGTGTGTGAGTGTGTGTGTGAATGTGTGTGTGTATCTGTGTGTGTGTGAGTGTGTGTGTCTGTGTGTGTGTCTGTGTATGTGTGTCTGTATGTCTGTGTGTGTGTGTGTGTCTGTGTGTGAGTGTGTCTGTGTGTGTGTGTATCTGTCTGTGTGAGTGTGTGTGTCTGTGTGTGTGAGTGTGTGTGTCTGTGTGAGTGTGTGTGTGTGTCTGTATGTCTGTGTGTGTGTGTCTGTCTCTGTGTGTGTCTGTCTGTGTGTGTGAGTGTGTGTGTCTGTGTGTGTGTGAATGTGTGTGTCTGTGTGTGTTGTGGTTGGTTGTCTCTGTTGTCAGATGGTTAGTGTATTCACGGTTAAATACCAGGAGTAGCAGCACATGGGTGCTAGTGCAAATGAAAATGCACAGAAATTACGGGCCACATGTTTGAAACTGTTTAGGTCTAAAACTCACTCTTTTGCCCATAGTAACCTATGGGCAAAAAAGTGAGTTTTAGACCTAAACAGGTTCATACATATGGCCCTATGAGTCTAAGGGACTCTCACATTTCTGACTCCAGTGCGGATATTCTGATTTTATTGTCCTTACTCTTCAAATGTTTTACGGAAAAGATGCATAGTGCTGTATATAAAAACGTATTCACACTGTATGCAGGCAGCAATCTATTCCTTTCCCCCTGGCCATTTATAAATGCTCTGTATAATCAGATGTTACTTTTACTACTGACACATAAATCTAGTCGCATTTAAATTAATACTTGGTATTTATTACTATTAATTGCGTTTCTGTGTTCACAAATTTGTTCCCGTGCCTGCAGGTGTCACCATTGCTGTCCATTGTTGAAAAGACAACTATAACTGCCATTGTCAGCTATTACTTACAGACTGCCATTGCCTGCAACATGCAAATTAATTTACAAATATTTAACATATAAACATAAATAAATATTCACTGCACTTCAGGGTAACTAATAATAATGTAAAATAAATAAATAAATAAATAAATAAAAATGTAGTCATCATTTACTTAGTTATGGCGTCTTCAGCACATATGCAGTCTCTTCATGAGAGCAGGGAACCAGGAGCAGGGCTGTTTTTATAATTAGGGATGTTCACATGGCTATTACGAAGCGTTTTTCAATACGTTTTTCAGATTGAGAAACGCGGTGTGAACATACCTTAAGGTACCTGCTGGTGAGTATCTGGGGCTATTAATAGTATTAATGGGATGTCTTTTAATTTGTTTACTTTTTTATTTACACTGATATCCAGTGTGGGTCGAATCCCTCCTGATCCCTCCTCCTTGCAATTCACTAGCTGAGAGCTCATTTACATTCTGTACAGCCCCTGGGTCGATTCAGGAGCTGTGTCTCTGACTCAGAGTTAGGGGCCGTAGCATTTTCTGTCTCCACACCTAACAGAAACAGACTGCAGCAGATTGTACAATGAGAAAACATGACAGTTTTGTCCCTGTGCCTAACTCTCCTGCATACACGCAGATCTGTGCCGTTCTAGAAAGCTGTAATACATCTCCAGCTGTGAGAGATCAGTGCTCAGATTAGATTGAATGCAGCCTGTGGTATGTATTACAGCTCTTATAAAATAAGACTGATAGGGAGAGACACAGTGATATGTGGACTCAGAGGGGAGGGGGGGAGTCTCAGGCCAGCAGTGAAGGGGGGATACTGTCATCCAGCTGGGAGGGGACGAAACGCCCCTGCATTCACAGAGTTGAGAAGCTAAGAGCAGTGTGAATCAGCCGAAGTAAGGAAGCGATACATCCCCTTTAATGTGCTGATGGTCCGCCATCAAAATAACTGGGAAAGAGACACTGCAAAAAAAGAAATCTTTAATGTCTTGAATGAGTCTTCATTTATCTAGTTATGATGTTTTCTGTGCTTATCTGCGGTTATGTCATTCTGGACGTAGCCTCCCTTCTCTGCAGCCAAACAGCAGCATTTGAAGTTGGAGATAAAGTGATGTTGGAGCAACAACACTTTTGAACCTAGATTCACCAGGTAAGTAAGGTGCAGCTAAAAAGTACAAAATAAACAATTTAGGGCTAAGGGCTATGATAAGAGATGATTTGGTAATTTAGTCATTCAATTTGGAACGCCCCTAATCAAATATGTGGGATTTGGGTCAAATTGGACATTTGACCCACATCCAAAGCTTAATACTACACAAAGCCAGATTACACATTTCTCTCTAGCCCTAGAGTCAGGGCCATAACACTAGTTCATAGCCAATCCACTGCCTATTGTATTATAAGCTGTATTACCCCTCCATGCCCAATGCAGGTACATAAAACACTTCAAGCTGTTGTATATAGTATAAGTGTTGAGCTCTAGACGCCTGAGGCCCCCCCTAGTGAAGGTAATAGTTGGGGTCCACTAGTGGCGTTGATTCTTGGAGCCCAACAGTTGAGTTGAGTGTTTGGGCCAACTTGTGGACTTGATCGTTGGGGCCCACTAGTGTAGTTGATTGTCAGCTTCCACTAGAGAATTTGATAGTTGGGGCCCAGTAGTGGTGTTTATTCTTGAAGCCAACAGTGGAGTTGATTATTTGGGCCAACTAGTTGACTTGATCGTTGGGGCCCACCAGTGTAGTTGATTGTTGGGGCCCACTAGTGGCATTGATTCTTGGAGCCCAACAGTGGAGTTGATTGTTTGGGCCAACTAGTGGACTTGATCGTTGGGTACCACCAGTGAAGTTGATTCTTAGGGCCAACCAGTGGATTTGATTCCTTGGACCATCCGGTCAAGTTGATGGTCAGGGCCCATCCTACAGCTGCTGTACATTACTGCACATGACTCTTGTACTTTCTCTTTTGTTTCCCTCTTTCTCTGCATTTCTCCCTTATAAGTAGCCCCATGCTCACCTTGCCTATGGAAGGATTCCCATGATCTCATGTGGACCAGCCCATGCTTATGTGATATAAGGTAAGGTTCACATTCTGAATCAGTCCTACTATAAATACCAGCTAACAAATATTGAACACCGTGGCATAGCCATAGTCTATGACAGAGCAAAGTTAGTCCTGTTTTCACCATGTTTGATCTGTTTTTAGCTGTACATGCTTTAGTTTGTTGAAACTGTCACGGATGCCCTTGCGACCCTCACCGGATGTGCGGGCGCATCCGTGTCCCACTGGCAAGCGGGTCGCGGGCACGCTTGCTCAGCTGCACAGTCTCCCTCCTACTCACCTAGCCGCGCTCCTGCCGAAGTTTTATTGGAGTCTTGTCTGATATCCCGTGTACCGTACCATTTGCCTCCGTCCCTCGACCACGAACCACCGCCGCCTGTCCCCGACTACGTCTTTGCTTTACGATTTTGTACCATGCTACACCTCGACTGCCGCTGCAAGCAAGTCACTTCAGGGGTAGCGACTTGGTAGACTCCCGGGTGAATAACGGGATCTACTTAGATTCCGCTCCCTGTCGTGGCCTATACCATCGCTTGCGGTGGTCCAGAGGATCCACTACTGCTGATCGTGACAGTAAAATTGTGTACTTAACGGACATTAGATGTCATATTACAGCACCAAATACTTTTAGGGGAGAATACCTCCCTTTTACAGCCTCCGATGGAGCATTGTCCTTTGCCCACTATGGTGCCAAACAGCCTCTGTTTAAAGATAGTCGATCAGTAGAGGGGAGAAGATGTGGATGAAAGGAAGGAGGGGGAGGTGATATTATATTCCACTTATTGATCCATTTCCTCTGTTAGGTCAAAACATTCCCATTTACTGCAAAGTATTCTGTATTATAAGTATGCTACAATAATTCCTGCTCCAACAGTAAAAATGTACGGCCTTTATTTATGTTTGCACATTTTTTGACAGGAAGAAAAAATATTGTCAAGATAGTGACTTTCTGCAATAATAGCATCTTAGAGGAAATGTTCTCTTGCTAGCAACAAGAAAAGACTACAGATTTAGGTTGAGCTATTTTACAATATTACCAGCTAAAGTGGGAACTATTAAGTCAGAATAATACCTAAGTAGGGAATATTCAGCTTGTTAGAGCGGGGTATTGCAAGGGACCAGAAGTAACATAAATATGCTCGCTTATGACAAACAACCTCAATACGGGGGACCCCTGGGGCACAAATTTCCACTTTGCATTGGGAGTTTTAAATATTTTAGGTAGGAATGAAATCTATGCACAAGGATGAAATAATAATGACTATGTAGCATGCTAAAAAGCATACGTATTAATTTGCCACTGATTATATATAATCAACATATTCTATAGTGTAGTATAAATCATAGGATTAGAGGTATAGCTGTAAGTTCTTGGGTCCCCACCAATCATGCCATTTAAAATATTAGCATCTTCTAAAGGAACTGTGGGAATCTCAGGCACCAAGCTCCAAGCGCAACTATTACCTCTACACCTGTTATAGCCACATCTTCTTATACTGAGCAGGGGGGTTTAATCTAAATTCCCCATCTCGAAAACACTAATCCATACACACTAAGGACATGCTGGGTGCAAGGAGCCCTGAACGACAGCACACATGGTCAGTGAACCCCGGGTACAGGCCAGGACCCTTGTCAAAGGACAGTTAAAAATCTTTCTGTGTGGGTTTCCCTCTGGGAAAACATGCAAGTATGTGTTTTCCTAGCAGGATTTGCACCTGGTAGCAAAACACTGGGCCCCCGTGATGACCATGAGGATTTCGAATGGTTTGTTTATTGGTACACATCCATATAAAAGATTGAAATAATATGACATTAAATTGTAAGTAATTCTACTTATACTTCTATCAAAAATGTGACAGACCTTGGGAACTGATTATCCATTTTTGACATTTGGTGAATAGATTTTTCTCCTCTTGGTGTGACATTCTCACCACAGGCTTTCTCAGATATGACGGGCCACATGTATGAACCTGTTTAGGTCTAAAACTCACTTTTTTGCCCATAGGTTACTATGGGCAAAAGAGTGAGTTATAGACCTAAACAGTTTCATAAATGTGGCCCGAAGTGTTTCTTTCTGTCTTACTGGTTCAAATCCAGAGGCGTGTCTCTCCTCCTAGTAAGCGGGTCTCTCCTCCCAGCAAGCAAGTCTTCCCTCACATCATAACACCACCTCCATACTCCCTCCTGAGTCATCATCATCATTCTATGTGAGCAGTGAGAGAGAGAGCATCTCACAGCTCTACACACCTTCTGCAGTAGTCAGTTCTTATGACTGGAGAGCTGTCACCTCCCTCCACAAGTTCCTTGACCAGAACATCTGCATTGATGTAACCACAGTTATACATACAACCTGAAATAATGAAACAAATGTGAGAAATTTGTATAAGGCTTTGTTATATGGGTCGGAAGAGCAGAGTGTATAAGGCTGTGTTATATGGGTGGGGGAGCAGAGTATATAAGTCTGTATTATTTGGGTGAGGGAGCACAGTGTATAAGGCTGTGTTTTATGGGTGGGGGAGCAGAGTGTATAAGGGTGTGCTATATGGAGGGAACAGAGTGTATATGGCTGTTTTATATGGGTGGGCAGAGCAGAGTGTATAAGGCTGTGTTATATGGGTGAGGGAGCAGAGTGTATAAGGGTTGGTTATTTGGGGGGGTGCAGAGTGTATAAGGCTGTGTTATATGGGTGGGAGGAGCAAATTGTATAAGGGTATATTATATGGGTGGGAGAGCAGAGTGTATAAGACTATGTTATATGGGTGGGGGGAGAAAAGTGTATCAGGGTGTGTTATATGGGTGGGGGAAGCAGAGAGTATAAGGCTGTGTTATATGGGGGGAGAGTGAATCTAACAGCTAGAGACTGAGTAATTGCCCAGATCCTTCACATGGAGCTGTCACTAGGAGAGGAACATAGAGAGCTCAGGCAGCCTTTATTACACAGGCAGCACAGAAAGCTGGGGCATCCAGTTTTATTTTTACACAGCTCAAATGGGAGTGCAGGTAGCCAATCACAGCACATGAGGTGTGTCCCAATCAGAGCTGAGCTAAATATCAGGCAGCCAATCACAGCAAAGGGGATATGGCCTGACCCCAGGCTTCAGATTTCGTTCTAGACACTTACAGATTAGCTAATAGCTGCTATACTAAATGATTTAGGTAATACAAACCAATTGCAAAAGTGATTAAGGAATCAATCTGTTTGTCTCAATTTTTTTAAAATTGTATAAAAAACAGTTGCATAATAACAATACAGTGAAGACACATTAGCATGCCACGCAATAATCTGGTCATTTCTGGCAGTCTAGCATTGGACACACACATAACTAGTGTTTAATGCCCAAAAAATAAATGGATGGTTTGACACTGATTCAGCAAAATAGCTAAGTTGACTAGGCTTTCATCATCTTTGCCATAGAGTTCAACAGTATAGTTCAACAGTATAGCACAAGACCTGAGGACAGAGAGAGAAAAAGACTGCTAGAAGTATTGTTTTCACACCATCATAACTTTTCTTCATTGCTAAGGAATTGCTAGGGCAGTTCCCTTGTATTGTATTATTATAAATTTTTATTTTGGATATTTAGGGATTTTTAAGTGCATTTTAGAATTTTGTTTCACTTTTGCTATTTTTTATATTCTTCTTCTTCTTAATTATTATATATATATATTTTTTTGTTCTATAATTAATATAATTGTTTGCAATTTAGGTAATTTTTTTATTTTTGTCATTATTATTTGTTATTATTATCATTATTATTATTATTATTATTAGTAGTAGTAGTAGTAGTAGTAGTAGTAATAGTAGTAGTATTTTAGGATTTTTTTATTTTTTTTTTACTTCTTATTTTATTATTGTTCATATTTTTTTCCATTATTTTTATTATGATTGTTATTACTTTTACTGTTATCTGAATTTTAAGATTATTTTTATTTTTGCTGTTTTTTTGTATAATTGTTTACATTTTTGCTATAATGATAATGATTATTATTATTGCTGTTGATAGTAATAATAATACTTGTATTGGCTTGTCTTAGTTATTAAATTTTATAACTAATTTTTGTCACTAATATAATTTGGTATCATTGTAACAATTCATTGTTCAGTAATCGTTTTATTATTTTTATTGTATTTTGTTTTTTTTACTTTCACAATTAAGGTTTTTGTTTGTGTTTTTTTTAAATTTAATGATGAATTTATTTTACCCTACTGATTAGAGAAAATATTTGTAGAGAGGGACTGACTGTGTTGGGAAATTAACTTAAACATTATTATGTAGCACTGGTTTCAGCTGAGAGAGTCCTGGGAAGATTAATACACACAATGAATCTTCTCAAGCTGTGCCTGCAAAGACTCATAATACTGCAATGAGAAGTGCTTCCAAATTCTACTCGGCAGGACTGATGTCACCAGAATACGCTTTATTCCCCCTGACACCAAACGGCGGTTAAGAGGCAATAGGAGTCCAAGTGAAGTGGAGAAACTAACAGCAGTAAACACTGGTAAAAGACAAAAATAATTATGAGATATGTTAGCAGAAGCTGCACAATGCTGCCAACTCAACACGCATAATGCCATGGCGTTAAAAGTGTCTGCTCCCTGGTGACCTATAAACAATATGTAATATTGAATGAACAAAGCGTGTAACACAATGTGACCTGTGTTATCCAATGAATATTGGCTTTGGGATCATCAGATGTGAGACGATCATTGATCTTGCTAGCTCTGTCTCTCTAGTGCCATGTAATGGAGGCAGCTATCCTGTAAGTTAATCAATGAAACATGTTTCAGAGCTCCTTTATGGATCAGACAATGACTTGCAGAGTAGATGCCTTCATTAGATAGCACTAGAGAGAACTAATTTGCATACCTTTTTCCCAGGGAGCATAGCCTGGCCTGTTAAACTCCTTAGGGTATGTTCACACGACGTTTTTTAGATCCGTTTTTTGGACCCAAAACGGATCAAAAAAACTTATTTAACAATATGCAGTGTGATGCAAAACACGCATCTCGGTTCAGAGTGATCACTGCTGCGTGTTTACATGCGTCTTTTCAATGCGTTTTTCGGATCCGTTTTAAGAATTGACATGTCAATTCTACTTACAGTTTACGCAAGTGAAATCCCCATAGAAAACAATGGGGTGCACCTTTGGAGCCCGAAAAAAGGATCCAAAAGCGCAACATACTTTTGGGTATTCGACCGCTAGAGGTCTCATTTGATCTAGAAGAACTGCTTGAACTTTAGTAACCTAATGACCCAATAGAGGGAGCTAATAGCATGTTACATGTGTTTAATCTTAAAAATTACTTTTTATATGTATTGAATTATATAAAAGCAGTTTTTTAGTATAGAATGGGTGTTTATAGAAATTATAAAAGTTTTAACTAATACATTCATTAATGTTTTAGATAAATAGTTTATTATAGAATGTTGAGTGGTTTTAGTATTATACTGAAACCACTCAACATTCTATAATAAACTATTTATCTAAAACATTAATAAAGTTATTAGTTTAAAACTTCTATAATTTCTATAAACACCCATTCTATACTAAAAAACTGCTTTTATATAATTCAATAGATATAAAAAGCTATTTATAAAAGATTAAACATGTAAAATGCTGGAATCGCCCTCTGTTGGGCTTCATCTGAAACACATGTAAAATGCTTTCAGTTATAACGCCCTCTATTAGGCTTTGTATGAAACACATGTAAAATGCTTTCAGTTATAGCGCCCTCTATTGGGCTTCATCTGAAACACATGTAAAATGCTTTTAGTAATAGCGCCCTCTATTGGGCTTCATCTGAAACACATGTAAAATGCTTTCAGTTATTTCACCCTCTATTGGGATTCATCTGGAACACATGTAAAATGCTTTCAGTTATAACGCCCTTTATTGGGCTTCGTAGGAAACACATGTGAAATGCTTTCAGTCATGGCGCCCTCTACTGGGCTTCATCTGAAACACATGTAAAATACTTTCAGTTATAGTGCCCTCTATTAGGCATCCTCTTATACTACAACTTAAGTGAAAATGTAGGTCATTAGTTTATTAAAGTTCAAACAGTTCTTTAGATCAAATGAGACCTCTAGGGGCTGATTAAATATATTACATACCCTCTCATACATACATATGTAAGGGTAAAGTATATTACTATATTACTTAAGATTCTACCTTTTCAAACTACAACCTGTGTACATATATTGAAAAAAAAATCCAAAAAACACATCAAAAAACGCATCCAAAAAAGCATCAGCTGCTGTGTTTTTGGATACGTTTTTGGGATGCAGTTTGGATGCAGTTTTCCAATGCGTTTTTCTTCTAGTGAAAAACGGATCAAAATACGGATCCAAAACATTGTGTGAACATACCCTTACACTGGCTGGCGGTCTCAACAATACGAAGCATGAACTTCTATGGTCTTGCTAATCTCCCATTAAATTTGTATTATTATTATTATTTATTTTAGAGCACCATTAATTCCAGGGCGCTGTACATTTAAGGGGAATTACATACATAACAAATGTGGAACAATTACAATGGTGACAAAAATGACTAGTGACTGAAACAGAGAGGAAAGAGGACCCTGCCCGCGAGGGCTTACAATCTACAAGGAAGAAGGGGAGAGACAGAAGGTGTGGGGCAGACATGCTTGCGGGCCGGTGTAGTGGTGGTGGGGTTAGTGTGGGTTGTAGGCTATCCCGAAGAGATGGGTTTTCAGGTTGCTTTTGAAACTGGTGAAAGTTGGGGAGAGTCTGATGTTTTGGGTTAAGGAGTTCCAGAGTGTGGGTGAAGCACGGGAGAAGTCTTGGAGACGGTTGTGTGAGGAGCTGATGAGAAGGGAGCAGAGGAGAAGGTCCTGTGAGGAGCGGAGATTGAGTGAGGGGAGGTATCTGGAAATTAGGGCAGAGATGTATGGAGGAGAGAGGTCATGGAGAACCTTGTAGGTCAGGGTGAGTAATTTGAACTGAATTCGTTGGGCGGTGGGCAGCCAGTGAAGGGATTGGCAGAAGGGAGAGGCACAGGAGTAGCGAGGAGAGAGGTGAATCAGACGGGCAGCAGAGTATCTAAAACCATGGCTAAGTTTTGGGAGGTCTGTATTTTTTGGATGTTTATCCTAGATGATTTATTGTTATGGTTTATATGTGTGAAATGTATATCTGTGAGCAATCCACCTGATTGGCCTTCTGTGTGGCAGTACTAGGCATTCTTTGGTAGCACTATTTGAATACTGTACAATCATGTTATTGTATTACAGTCTGTATGACAGTTGTATCTTATTTGTACGTGATGGTATTATGAGGGATCTATATGAAATTGTTGGAGCACTATATGATCAGAGTACTGTATTGCAGTAAAACCTAAGGTCTGTATGATAGTTATATATTGTCTGTACAAGGTGCTATTATTTTGGCTCTTTATGGTACCATTGTTTGAGCACTGTATGGTCAATTCTTGCACTATTATCTGAGATCTGTATGATGATAACATGTCATGTGTATGTGGTGGTATTACGTCTGCTCTGTATGGTACCCTTGTTTGAGTACTGTATGATCATGTTATTGTATTGCAGCATTATCTGAGCTCTGTATGGTTTTTCTGTAAGTTTTATATGGTACTACAGTTTGTGACATTAATTTATGGGTACGGTATATCTCCATAAAGGTATAAATATGTTGGTTCTGAAAGTATTGCAAGTTTTATACTGTTTATAAGTACCAGTTCTAAATTGTAGATAAATGACTTGGGTGACATGTTGCAGTTTTGTAAAAAACACATTTGTTTTAGGTGCATCTTTGTCTGTTCTTTCTTTTCAAGGTTTTTTTCGAAAACAGCATTGGCCAGATGTTAGTCTCTGAAAGTCTCTGTGACATATGTTTGCACCTTGGGTAAATTTTTTTTTTTTGTTACTCACTTGGGGCGACATGTATGAAACTTGGCGCTGGCACGCCAGTTTAAGGGCTCATTAAGGATGCATCTGAATGTATGAACATGACATATGTGGGTTTATAAATCTGGCGTGTGGCGTGCCATGCATAGCACCTGGGGTGACATGTATGATTTTTGGCACCCAGACGCCATTTTTTGCGCGCATTAGTAGTGTAGAATGCTCCTGAATCTATGAACCTGTTCTACTGCTGGTCATAGATTTGGTGTTTTCTAGATCCAAAACGACAAATCAGGCTCAAGTAAACCACTTTTAACTTGGTCTACCTATTCCAACAGTAATGTGCCCAGTTTTGCCATCCTCCCGTCATAAATTTGTAGAATTCTATGGTTGTGGTGCCTGATTTTATAGGCGATTATATATCTAGAGAACGGGGCTGCACCAGATTTTGGTCTGAAAGGACTTCAGACTACTGGTACAGCCTCGTACATACATGTCGCCCTTAGTGCTTATCTCTGGCTCATACCATCCCTTTGGTACATAGATAGCAAAGTGGCCAAAAAAATGGCGCAGTCCCATTCATGCAGTACATGTCAACCTAGGAGTGTTTATAAAACACAACATGCTGGTGATATAGTATTTTTCAGGCAGTGTGTGGCATTGTTCATCCTATAAGCCTCCATAGTTTCCTTGTTTTTTTTTTTAATGCATGTGTGTTTTTTGTGACTTTTGTGTGACATTTTTTCACATTGCAAATCAGAATTTGCCGTATTCTATTTTTTAAAACCAAAAAAAGCCATGTAAAATATGTGTAAGGAGGCCTATATCAGGTAAAAGCTTGCACATGACTGTAAAAAAAGGGATAGAGTTGAATATTAAGTTCAAATAGAACTCGGAATTGTAAATGTCAGCCTTCTCTTCTCGTCAACTCTGCCTCCGCTTTGTGCCCCCGCGGGTTTAACTGCACTGGACAAGAAATATAAAGTAAAGGCGCTTTCATCCATCTTCCAGTCTCTGCTAAAAATTCAACCCGTCTTGACAAGCTGCACTTTTTCTTTTTCTTTTACCGTTTTTTGCTCCTTTAAGTTTTGGAAAGTCATAAAAAACAGCCCCCGGGCCTCTGTGAGACGCTGATGTTTTTACATGCCTTTGTAACTGCAGAAATTTGGTTCTGCTTATTGTTTTAATAGCAATAATCCACAGCATGACTTTGGTAACCATTGGATAATTCTGCCTGTTTATGACCCCCTCACAGACAGTACTGTGTGATAGTAGCCAAGCTCCTGCTGCGAGACAAAGGCAAGCAGGCTCAGGCGGAAGGAAGATAAAATATTAAACTCACTCCTCTGTTCATCGTCGAGCTTACAATACAGCTTGCAGCTTAGTCGAAGGCTAAACCCTTGGGTTGAGCACTACTTATTTGTCCAAAACAGTAATTAATTTATCACTCGGAAAGGCATTTTTTCATGTGGAATCTTAATGGAAGTCTGCTTGTTGGTTAAATCATTTGTTGGATACCGTAGAGAAATCTCGAGAAAGTGTAGAAAAAAAAAGATTGATCGCCGTGTTGTTCTGCATACTGCATTTGTCCTTGCGAGCATCAGAAGACTGATTCCCAGAATTTCATAACACACTCGCTTCCTGGGTTAGCATTATTTGAATGCCGGTTTCAAAGATGCTTTGTCACTGTGTAAGCGTATCTAAGAGTTCAGAATCTGCAGACGGTTAGAGGACATCTCTGGTACGACAGGACCATATCAATCATGATGATTAGATATCATCGTAAGAACTCTACTAGGAAATTCGGAGTTCAAAACAGGTCATCCACCCCATGTATCTTGCAGTAAGAGTGTCATGATTGTGCCCGACAGACCCCCGGCTTTTGGCTCTGGTCGCCGGCCACGGCCTGTACGACATAAACTGTGGTTTATGACTTAATTCTGTGTATTTCTACTACTAGTGTGAACTCCGTCCTGTAGCTCTGTATGCTTAATTGATCCCTGGCCAACACCCATGGCCAGGAATCTTCCAGCATTTGTGGAGTTAACCTGTTCCTTTTTGATTGACATTCCTGGTTACCTATCACTTCTGTTCTACCTTCTCCTGTTCCCTATATAAGGTCTCAGCTTCCTGTCTTCCTTGCCTGCTATATGGTTTCCTCTACCTGTAGTTCGCCTGTGTTCTCATTTGTTTACTCTGTGTTCTTTGACTCTTGCTTGGACCCTGGTTATTCTCTTGTCACTCATTTCTGTACTACACTGCCCATTCGTTGCTGACTTGGCCTGTCCGACCTCTCTTGTTGTTCTGTGTTTGTTCGTCTATGTCTGGTGTCTCACTTGGCTCAGAGCAGATCACAGTCTTCTGGTTGGGGTCGACCTAGTAAAGAGTCGGGTACCCCAAAAGGCATGGACAGAGGTTGGGACCAGCGTCCGGACCTCACTCCGTCTGTGTCTCTGTGTGCGTCCCTGACAGTCCCTTACAAAGAGCTGGTACTTGTAGTCTGACTCAAATGGGTGTAAACCATCCAGCTTATAATTATTAAAGGATTTTCCATTGGAAAAAAACCGTTACACAGCATTGGCACCAGGATGAGCGAAAAAATAATTGTTTTAACTTGAACCAAACTTTAATGTTTACAGGGCTTGGCCATAAAAATAAAAAAAATAACGATTACACAGCCTTGAAGCCAGGGTGGGCAAAAAGAGATTTTTGCCCACCCTGATTAGGGCATCTTAGTGGATATAATTATCAGGGATAGATTCCTGACAGAGCCGTCCTTGTCAGGACGGGGGCCCTCATTTTTCCTGATAGGCAGGACTCTGATCAGGGACCCATTAGGGAGTTTGTATGGAGAGTGTATGTATATATACTCATGTAAATCATTTACTCTGTGCCTGCTTCTCTTTATTTTTCCAGCTTGACTTATGCTGTGCTATATAATATTTTGGTCATGTAGGACTTTGTTCCCTGTTAACTATATTTGTTTTGCTTCTAAGGATTTATGGCTCTGGTTTTGAACATATGTATTGTATTGATTTGAGTTGTATCTATACTCTTTTAATGATAAATTAATAAGGGTTATTTTTTCTTGATATTTAGTCCTCCGAAGTACATATAGTATTTGAGACATATAAAAAGAGAAAACTAAACCGCCGCTTTGGAGCTTCTGGTGATCCGCTTCTCTTGACATTCAAGTTCTTGTGCTGACATGCTGGAGAGATTCCGACTCCACTGTAAATGAATAGAGCGTGAGCCTCTTCTCTGTGTTGGGGTGAAAACCCAAAAGTCAAGGGGTGCGGATCACCATGTGCTCCAAAGGGGCAGTGTTGGGGTAAGCGAGGTAAGCTAGATAAGCATCAGGTTTTTTTTTTTACTCTTTTTGCCCACCCTGACCCCCAGGCCGTGTAATTTTTTTAAATGGACAAGCTCTTTAGACATCCATGCTTGGCTCAAATTGAAACATTTATTTTTTGATACAACAATATACAATGTGTTTCGTGCCTAATATCTTGGCATCATGCTACTTTGTACGCCTTTTTGGGCAGGGTCCTCTCTCCCTCTTTACCAGTTGTTAGTCATTTATCATTAATATTGCACTTTGATATTTTTTATGTCTATAACAGCCCTCGAATGTACAGCACCCTGGAATTAATGGCACTTTAAAATAAACAGTAATAATAATAATATCTGATGATGTGCCAAGATATCAGGCACGAAATGCATTGTTATGTATATAGCATAATGTAGTATATTGTATTGAATACATTATTTTTAAATTTGAAACAAACTTGTATGATATATTGCCTGAATGTTTTACACCCATTTGAGTCAGACAACTGGTACCAGCTCTTACTCCAAGTTACTGTGATCTCGACCATTGTTGGTAATTTGAGATAAGGATGCAGATGCCGAAGTCCCATATCAGTACATGAAAACACGTGGAGAGTTATGCCTCAAATTTGCACAACTTGGAAAGATGAGTGGAGCACCTCCTTATTTAAGTGTTAAATTGCTGAAATTATTACACTAAGCGCTCCTCTTTTGTTTTTGTCTGTTTCTCTTTGATTGAGCTTCCCCCCTTGTAAGTTACCAATAATGCTTTATTTCTCCTTTGGTGGTGCTGTAGAGGGTTTGTGCATTAGTTTGCTGGTTCCCACTGATCTCTGGAGGTTCCTGCATCTGCATATTGTCAGTTGACTGTTTTTAACTACTTCCCGACCGCCCATTGACTATGAACGTCTGAGTGATGGCCGTATATTCTGGAACCAATTGTGCATCTGCATGGGAGGAGAGAAGGCTGTAAGCGGCAGCCAGCCTCTCCACTGGGAAGACAGGGATGGTTTATTACTATCTCTGCCTTCTTGATCGCAGTGTATACGGAGCTTAATGAGCTCTATAAATACAGACAGGCAGGAATCCTATGAGCTTCCTGCTTCTTGGCCTGTAGGTCACGTGACTGCTGGGGTTCAGTGATTGCCTGAGCTGCTGGGTTTTATCAGACCCAGATAAGCTCTGCTGTCAGTTTGGGAGATGTATTTCCCCTGGATTTTGCCTGTAACTGGGGCTAAAAAATATATTTTTTTAAAGTGATGGGAAATTGCCACCCCCAAAGGGGGGCTTAATATACATAATGAGATAATAAAAAACACACACAAAATAAAATGTTATTAAAATTAATAGCAACAGCCCAAAGTGCAACTTTTAGTCCCTGTTGACCCTAAAACTTTAGATCACCTATATGTAAATGGACAGGATGGAAAAGTGACGGAATTACAAAACTTATCTTAACACCACTTTTGCTATTAAAAAAATAAATGAATAAAAAATGTGAAAAACAACCTTTTTAACTATTTTCCCTTATATTATTAAAAAAAAATAAGAATATTGCAAAAAAATTACATAAAAATAAAACCTAACATATCATGGAAAAAAGGTGAAAAAAAAGTTGAATAACCATGTACAAGAAAGCATTGTAGTGTTCAAACTGGCGTGTACAACGAAAAAGCATAATGTGCCTGGTCAGGAAGGGGGTAAATGGTGCATTCAGAAACTGATTAAAAAAAGGAATTGGTCAAAATGGACAACCCCTACTTCTGGTTACACAAAAACACTATGCTTAAAGGGGTAGTCCATTTCGAGAAATCCTCTTCTCTGGCCCTTCGCAGCTCGCTGTCCTCCTCATTCACTTCTATGGGATTCTGAGTATAGACAAGTGTGTGTGCACTCGGCTATACTCAGAACTTCCATAGAAGCCGTCCTCTTCATTCACTTCTATGGAAGTTCTGAGTATAGCCAAGTGTGTGTGCGCTCAGCTATACTCGGAACTTCCATAGGAGCCATCCTCATCATTCACATGCAGAGCCAGATCGCAGTGAGCTGCAAGCAACCAGAGAAGAGAATATCCCAGAAAAGTACTACCTCTTAAAGTGTAAGGAAGTTTAGAAAGAGCGTCTGACGGTACCTACGTACCTAAAAACATGAACATGAATGGTAACCACCTGAGCAAGATGTCATGATTTTTTGCCCACCTCCACATTACTAAAAGTAACCAGTAGGGTCATGTTAGGCTACGTTTGCCACTGCTCTGGTGATTCTATTAGGTGATTGTATCACAAATTCTGCCAAATGGTTGATCACATGGCACACCTTATAATAGTCAATGGGGTCATTGGACACCTCTGTTATCTGTTCTCTGACACAACCAGCACGGCTGTTATTTTTGCCTTTCTGTCCTTATGACGGAGCGTGGTGATGCACACAGTGTATGCCCATAGCCTAAGACGAAACTATGACTATGGTAACTGAAGTAACATGAAGCTATAATCTAACCCTGCTCTGTAATTAATGAGTTGACATTAGGGAAATGTATTCACTGCAATGTGAGCAGCTTCTGAAATAATTCTGTTTCAAAGGGTAGAAAGTTGTTCATGTTTCGCCTTGTTATATTTTTGTAAGACATATTACTTACCCAAAAAACAAAATCTGCTCAGCACTAGTGTTGAGCGATTATTATCGACAAAGTTGAAATCGGCACGGTTTTTATGTTGATCGGATTTTTTCGATCACGAGATAATTTAGCTGAAAATCTGCGCATAATCTATTAATATCGTGCCACTTTCGGCGCTTCCTATCATTTTGGCGTCCAGCAAATCAGCTTTCAGAATAGAGCAGGGTGAGCTTTGTGTGCGACGTCATGTCTGGGATGTGTATGGTTGAGATTGGCTTGATATATCTCATGACCTCGTTTTACAAATAACAGACCTTCCTGTTCAGCCTCAGTGTGTTAGTGTGTCTCATAAGAGAAGGACGTGTGCTCAGTCTCTGTCAAAACAGCTTAGCGAAATTGTTCTATTTGTTCACACAGACAACTATGCTTTTAGCTGTGAACATTAGAACTTAGGTAGATTAGAGATTTGCAGTTTTTTGAAACTTGGGCTGAAATTTTAAAGGAGCTCTAGCGCTGTACAGTCGCGGGGGGGGGGTGGGCTGAGGGCGAACACAGACAGACAGACAGGCTCTTTAAAGGAGAGTGGATATTGTGCAGCCCAGACTTTGTTTAGACCCTGCATTGGAATGGGTTTTTTTTAACGTTTGCTGGTGAAATATTACTTCTATGTTGTGCAGCCTGAACTTTATATTAGGATACAGATCTTTTCTAGTAACTGCAGGTCTTTTGATAGGTGCAAAATCAACTTTTATTATCCGAATACTTTTCAGATACTGTTTTTTCACTTTGGCCCCATCAGCTTTGTTCATTGAGGCACCTTGAACTTAAATTTGAATACAGCAATTTTGTAGTCACCGCCAGTTTATTTTATAGGTTCAAAAAATACCTTTATTACCCGTTTTAACATTTCAGATAGGGGGTTTTTTTTCACTTTAGCGCAGTCCAGCTTTGTTCATTGAGGCACCTTGAACATAAAGTTAAATTTACAGCAATTTTGTAGGTACCGCCAGTTTATTTGATAGGTGCAAAAAATACCTTATATTATCCGTATACATTTCAGATATGTTTTTTTTTTCACTTTGGCGCAATCCAGCTTTGTTCATTGAGGCACCTTGCATTTAAATTTGATTACAGCAATTTTGTAGTGACCGCCAGTTTATGTTGATAGGTGCAAAAAATACCTTTTATTACCCGTATACATTTCAGATAGGGGTTTTTTCACTTTGGCGCAGGCCAGCTTTTTTCATTGAGGCACCTTGCACTTAAATTTAAATTTACAGCAATTTTGTGGGTACCGCCAGTTTATTTGATAGGTGCAAAAATACCTTATATTATCCGTATACATTTCAGATAGGTTTTTTTTCACTTTGGCCGGGCCAGCTTTGTTCTTTGAGGCACTTGCACTTAAATTTGAATACAGCAATTTTGTAGTCCCCGCCGTTTATTTGATAGGTGCAAAAATACCTTATATTATCCGTATACTTTTTCAGATAGGTGTTTTTTTCACTTTGGCGCGGCCAGCTTTGTTCATTGAGGCACTTTGCACTTAAATTTGAATACGGAGGGCAATTTTTTTTAACCCTTCTTAACCCCGCCTTTAGTCCTTTGGGCCCGGTGTATTTGATAGGTGAAAAAAATCCACTTTTATTATCCGTATACATTTCGATAGGTGTTTTTTTCACTTTGGCGCAGGGCCAGATTTGTTCATAGAGGCATCTTGCACTTATATTTTAATACACCAATTTTTTAGTCACCGCAGGTGTATTTGATAGATGCAAAAAATACCTTTTATTATCCGAATAGTTTTTAAATAGCTGTATTGCACTTGGTGCGGCCCTAGTTTTTCAAATAGCCACGTTGTACGACAATTCTGATAGAAAAATTTTCTAGCAACTGTTCTCGTTTGTCATTGCTGCAAAAAACACAATTTCTCATCCGTGTAACTTCTGAAAGTTTTTTTGGGCCTCGTTGAATCTCATGTTTGGCGCAGATAGGCACTTGTATGATTTTTTGTTGAAAACTTCATTCCTAGTCCAAATGGACATTTGTAAATCCTGGGACTGAAGGAGGAACATTGTTGATTTTGTCTTACGGTTCTTCCACCAGACCGCTTTCAAGGTATTGCAAGAAACATTTCAGTTTCTAATCCTATTTGGGCTGTAGGAAATTAGAGGGTTTTAAGAATAGCTGTGATTTGCCATCTTTTAATAAGAGACGTTCCAAACTTTCCTTTACCCTCTCAAATTTTTATCTTTCTGAACATGGAGCGAATGCAGGTGGTAAGCAAACAAAGAGGGGGGGTGACATGGAGGTAGAGGAACAAGAGAAGGTGCTCCTTCCAGTGCTGGGACAACACGCAAGCCAGTGGATCGTCGGTTGCAGGACCGTCGGGCCTGTCATCGCTGGGTCAGGGCCTTTGAATCTCAGTAACGAAACAGCTTTGCCAATTGTTCTTCAGGGGTTTAAATGCAACCTGCATCCAGCAGTTTACCTCCTCGTCCTCCCGTCACGGCCACAAATGTCGTCATAAAGCATCATCAGCATCGTCCAACAAAAGCGAAGTCAGCCCAAATGTCAACTCATGTCCCCAAACCATGTGGATAATCCATTTTCTGAAGACCTCTTTGATGACAAAATGCGGTTGGAGTCAGAAGGCATGTTAAAAGATCAAAGGCCAAAGAGGATGATTTTGTTGCTCTGAGCCCAGTTATGTTTGCCATCAGAGGAGGAGAAGGAAGCGGTCAATCGGCAAAAATCCGGGCCCGGGTCGGAATTGCCTTGCAGTCCCTCTTGCTTGTAGCCGCAGTTCTGGATGCAGAATGTCAGGACGACCAAGTCAACTGTGTTGATGATGATGACGACATTGCGGATCCAACGTGGTTTTTTTAGCAGAATTTGCTTGCGAGGCTTCAATAAACGGACCGAGGAGGAAGAGATGGGGTTAGTGTCAGTACGGGTCCCCCTCAAAAAGGGAGAGGGCGGTCGCAAAAGTCGTGATTTGATTCCGCCGCCACGGTCAGCAGAACACTGCCCCCTCGTTTATCACCGTAAAAAAGGTCCAGGACCTCTCAAGCTGGGCCTTCTTTGAGCAAGCCTTGATTCACCAGGATGTCATATCCGCCTTTGCCTAAAGCTAAGAGAGGCAAGAATGTTAGGTGTTTAACCACCAAACATGTCTAGTCACATGCAGCGAATGCATGAGTTGAAATGGAGGCAACACTTGGCCAAAAAGGCCACACCGATCCCGGGCTTCCAACCACTGTCACACCCCCCTTTCTCCGCCTCCTCCTCCTCCCCACCCCCAAGCGTTTCTAAGCTGCCCATGTCTTCAGAGTCATGATCGGGGATAAAGCCTCTGCTTCAGCCTCCACGTCGCCCGAGTACCACCAGCCACCAGGAGACCCATCCTACCCTTTCCTTCGCCAGTTTGACAACTGCTGCGTACAGCGGCCAGTCTAGCAGCCAGCCTTCTGTCTTCCAGGTTTGGGAGCAGAAGAAACACCTTAACCCAAATAATCCGATAATAATTTCCCTTGGAAATGTTGCCTTTCCGTCTGGTGGACACAGATGGGTTCCGCCACGCCATGGCCCTTCCCTGCCCCTTTCCCAGATGCCGAGCAGGCATTTCTTTCCAGAAAAGCCGTCCCTGCCCTGGCCAGCCATCTGTCATCTAAAATTTCAAGCGCGTTGTCTGCATCTGTGGCCGGAAAAGTCCACTGACCACCGACACATGGACTAGTAAGCACGGCCAAGGCGCTATATCTCTGTGACAGCTCAGGGTGAGTGGGTGGATGTCTTGGTGGTGAGGTGGCTCTCAGGCTCGGCGCACGCTCTTCAAAACCGAAAGGGGTGGTGCAGGGTCTTTCCCCAAGGTCCTTGGGGGGCATCACGGGCCCAGAAGAAACAGGCGTGTTGAAATTAATCTGTCTTGGAGACCGTCCACACAGAGGTCAGGAGCTGTGGACGGCTCTCCGCAACGAGACCGAGCGCTGGCTGGGTGACAAGAACCTTGTGCAAGGCAAGGTGGTGTGCAATAACGGTCAAAATCTGCTGGCCGCACTTAAGATCGGTAGGTGGAGCACTTCCTTGCCTGGCAAATGTCATGAACCTTGTCATCCAGAAATTTCTAAGAGTACCCGGTTGGATGCCTGCTGAGGAAGGCTTGAGGTCTGAGTTCGCACTTCCGCCTTCGCACCTGCTTCGTCCCGCCTGGCTGCGTTCACGTCAGTCGGCCCCCGTCAACCATCTCATTGTTGAGTGGCAAATACGCTGGAATTCCACCTCCACATGCTCCGCGATTGTGGCAGCAGCGCAATGCATTACGCAGAAAGAAGTGGACACATGGCCTGACAAGCAGCGGTTGCGGACCTCGGGGTGTTGAGCCACCGAAGTGGAGGCAGGTGAAAGAGCTTGCACCCTCCTTGCCCGTTTTGAAGAAGCCACGAAAATGGTCAGTGCGGACAATGCCCTTGTCAGCATGAGCATTGTGGTGATCTTAGTTCTGGAACGATCGTTGGGACACTCTGAAACATCAGCTCCACCAGCGACGGAGGAGGAGAGGCAAGATGCGGACACAGAGCCTTTCTCTCCCTGAAATCCACAAGGCCCCAAAAATTTCACAATTTCATTGGTCTCATTAGGCAGTGGTTCGGGGTCCAGGGCTAGTGCAAGGCGGGGCATCAGCTCTCAGGGTGCATCATTGAGGAAGTCAGGGCTGTGTTGAAGCCGTGCCAGAGGAAGCGGAGGAGGTATTCGTGGGGCACCGAGTCCCTGCTTGGAAAGAGGTTGGCGCGAATTTGAGGGAGGAGGAAGATTTAGGAAAAATCAGTTTGCTAGTGCCCCTCGACCCAGAGGCTTGGGAAATCAAGGTTCCATCTCTCACAAGAGTGCTTGGATGCTCCATTTCCTCCAACATGATCCTCGCATTAAGGCCATCAAAATGAACAAAAAGTTACTGGGTGCCACCCTCCTGGATCCCCGGTACAAACAAAACTCAGCACTTTCCTTCACCCACCCAAATAGAGAGTAAAATGCAGGAAATGGAGACCTTTTCTGATTGATAACTGGGACATCTGTTGGTCTGCTTCGGGTTTTTCAAATGTCATGGTGGAACAACGTCAGCGAGTGACATCAATAGAGTGCCAAGAGCCAAAGGGGGCGAAGCAGCAGGCAGGTGGCAGAAGCCAAATGGGTGACCCCTGGCAATCTTTATTTACCACCTCCCAAGCATGTAATGCAGGGCACACATCCAACACACAGAGACCAGCTTAAGATCATGGTGCACGACTTTCTGATTTTCAACACCAAAGTTTTTGGATGTGTTCCGGACCAATCGACTTCTGGGTATCCAAAATGGATGAATGGCCCGAGTCGCTCGCCACGCCATAGAGGTGTTGTCCTGCCCCGCAGCCAGCGTCATATCTGAGCGGCCTTTAGCACAGCTGGAGGAGTCATTACAGACAACGCATCCGGCTTTCCACAGATATGTGGATCGTTTGACTTTCATCAAGATTAATCATTCTTGGATCTCTGATTATGTTTTTGGCTCCAATTGCCGAGGTCACCGATTAGTTGCCGGTCTACTATACATTCCTCTTCAAACAGAAATGGTCCTCTTGAAAACTTTTTTTTAAATGATCATTTCTTACTGCAATTTTTATTCTCAGTTCCCAAAAGTTCATTTTGCTGGTTTTGCTGTGAGGGACTGTAAAAGACACCAAGCTTTCATGGGCAAAACCGTATTCCATTTACTCACTTCATCTTTTGAAATTGTCAATGGTTTTGGGGTTCATGGTGCTGTGAGATACAGCTAAATCATGGTCCTTTGGAACAGAAATGTGGGTTCTAAGTGGCATTTCTCCCTCACAAATTTTAACAGTGGCTGAGAAGTCATTTTTTAAAATTTTTTTGGGGTCATGGTGCTGTGAGATACAGCTATAATCATGGTCTTTGGAAAAGAAATGTGGCTTCTAAGTGGCATTTCTCCCTCACAATTTTTAACAGTGGCTGAGAAGTCATTTTTATAATTTTTTGGGTCATGCTGCTTTGAAATGCAGCAATACTACAGGTCCTATTCTAAAAAATGTGGTTTTTAACAGACATTTGTTCTTCACAATTGTCATAAGTGGCTCAAGGGTCATGTTTTGAATTTTTGGGGGCATTTTGCTGTGAAATGCCGCTATACTACACGTCCTATTCTAAAAAATGTGGTTTTTAACAGACATTTGTTCTTCACAATTGTCAAAAGTGGCTCATGGGTCCTGTTTTGCATTTTTGGGGGCATTTTGCTGTGAAATGCAGCTATACTACAGGTCCTATTATAAAAAAAATGTGGTTTCTAACAGACATTTGTTCTTCACAATTGTCAAAGTGGCTCAAGGGGGATGGTGCTGTCAAAAACAGGAATAGGTAGGACATGTTAATGGACACATATTGCAAATGACTTGTTTTTGCAAGATCTTTAACATAGCTAGCAATTCCGTAGTGAGAAAAACCCCTTTACTACATTTAAAAAAGAGAAAAAAAAGATGTGGTGGGTTCCATCCAAATTTTTAAAAATGTGTTTTCTAGAATTAAAAATACTAAAAAACTGCATGCACAAATTTGCTGATACAAATATTCCTCTGAATTGTACAAGGGAGGTACAGGAAAACTTGAATAGATGTAGGTTAACCAGGACAGGTCTAGTCAATGTTCAGTTCAACTAAAGGTGGTTGAAAGCTCCTTTTTCGGCACTTTTTAATCTGGGGTCATGCAGGTTTGGGGCTCATGCTGTGGCCCAGGACAGGTATAGTCAATGTCCAGTTCAATAAAATGGTGGTTGAAAGATCCTTTTTCCGGCACTTTCTAAAAACCGGGGGTCATGC
Source organism: Phyllomedusa bahiana (assembly GCA_025379985.1). Taxonomy (NCBI): domain Eukaryota; kingdom Metazoa; phylum Chordata; class Amphibia; order Anura; family Hylidae; genus Phyllomedusa; species Phyllomedusa bahiana. The sequence continues at coordinate 66,728 of JAODAL010007855.1, read as the reverse complement.
AGGTTTGCGGCTCATGCTGTGGCCCAGGACAGATATAGTCAATGTTCAGTTAAACTAAAAGAGTGGTTGAAAGTCTCCTTTTTCAGGCACTTTTTAATCTGTGGGTCAGACAGGTTTAATGGTCATACTGTGGTACAGAACAGATATAGTCAATGTCCAGTTCAACTAAAATGGTGGTTCAAAGTCCCTTTTTCTGCCTTTCTGGCATTTTTATTTGGGGGGGTTTTGGGTTTATTGCAAAGGGGTTTAAGGGGTCAAAGGGGCTGTGGTACAAGGGCAGGGATAGTGAATGGTTTTGGACTTTTTTCTGTGACTTTTATAACCTAAGTGTGTTGCCTAAGATGTAGCACGTATCCATTTGACTGTTGTGGTGTTAATTCCCGCTTTCCAGCCTTTTTTGGGTTTAAGAATGAAGGTGTTGTTCCTCTCCCATAGACTTTAATGGTCATCGGCGATAATCTATTATCGACTATCGGAAATCGTCTTGATAATTGCCGATATCGACTATCGACCCGATGACGATAGTCAACGTAATCACTCATCACTACTAAGAACCTCAAGTTTTTTCATATATTGCATAGTAGCAGAAATGCTGTTCCAAAATAATTCTCATGTCCTCTTTGACTGTTTTTAGTGCCTTAGAGTGCTGCCGATGTCATATTGTTTTTGCATAGCTTTTGCTGCCACAACAGTGTGCACCTATACGTTTATTTTTCAAAACAGATGTGCTGACCAGATTTTGTTTTTTGACTGTTTGGGGAGGTGGCTAGTCCCCAGCTCGGTTTATGCACTCCTTCAAAGGCTTTTGGCTATGTTCACACGGCTTATTTCAGAACATATTTACATCGGATTGCCGATCGTAAATCCGTTCCGAAATCCGTTGAAAATCAGTTGCAAATAAGTGCCACTAAGTGTGGCACGTATTTGTAACTGATTTCCCGACGGATTCACCATCTCCAATCATTGAAGGTGGTGAATCCGTCCGTAAATAATTGACATGCACATTGTTTTTCCGTCCGGATTGCCATCGTCAATCCGCGGCGGCAATCCGGCAAGGAAATACGCGTCGTGTGAACGACGAGCCGTATTTTCTATTGAAATCAATAGAAAATAGGCTGTTACTTATTTCTGACTGATTTGCCACGGCCTGACGATCGTCAATCCGTCGGCAAATCCGCGGCGAAATAAGCCGTGTGAACGAGGCCTTTTAATCAGATCAGTTTTATAGCAGGACCTTCTAAACCTGAAGTGTGGAGGTCTGAATAGACACCAAGAGAGGTAGCATGTAGCATAGGTTCCCACCTGAAATTGGGGTCACCTTGCCGTGGTAGATGGGCATTTACGTTTACGTTTTTTAGTGCCTTAGAGTGCTGCCGATGTTGCACAGTATTTGCATATTAGTTATCCAGACTTATCTCATGTACATAATATATATATATATATATGTGATATATATAATTTTTATTAATATATAGATATATAGATATATATTATTTATTTATATATATATATATTACTATTTTATATATATATTTCTTCATTCTCTATTTACACTTGCCAGACTACTATAGAAGCTAGTTACTGTACCGCCAGCAAGCAAATCTGGCTAGCAGGTACTATTTTCTAATATCCTGCCGCTATCCTGAGAAATGATCACTTGACTCTCACGATTCTCACGATAATGTAGTCATCTTCTCTGGTGGCAGTAATGGCAGCTATGTATTTGGATATCCATGTATTTGATTAAATGGAAGCTGGTGTGATAAAAAAAAAATGTATATATCTGTGCAAAGGTTTTGCATCTTTTACACTTCTCTAACTACTTTTTGAAAGGGTTCAGCAGGAGAAAACATTTACTCCTACTGGTCAGAAAATTTACCATGAAATAAACTAGAAATTGGCTCAAAAAAGTTTTCTCACCATGTAGTTTCACAGAGCTATAAGCAGCTTCACAGATTCACACTTCCTGATCAGACTGTGAGTGGTTCTATAGCAGTGATTGACATATCAACTCTGCTATTCCTAGCTGGGTCTCTTAGGGTGAGTGGAATGTAGGAGGTTAATAAACTGTAGTGCACAAAACTCCAGAGCTCTAAAGGGTTTTAGCTTGTCAGTAATTTAAATAAACCAGCTCCTGTGCTACGGATAACACTCAGCAGGAAGTGACTCACCATGGTTGGACAGGGCAGCTTGAAGCAATGAGATCAGAGAGAGCAGAGATAGGTGGTTGGAAACCAGAGAAACTTGTGTACACTAGCAGCAGATAACATCCCTTCTATCTCGAGCACCAGGACTCAGATGTGACTTCTGTCTCCACATTACTAACCCCTATGCTCCTCTTTGGGTTTGTAAATTCAGGAGATCAACTCAGATATTTAAGTTTTTCAAATTTTAACACAACTCATCTTGTAATTATTATATAAAGAAATGATGACAAGTAACATTGTCTTTCACATTTGTAATTTTCTTAGTACAACTATTAGACTCATGGCCAGGACAATGGGTAGGCGAAGACAGGCAACCACCTAGGGCGCCACTTCATCCCAGACAGAAAAGAGGGCGCAAGGAGGTATGGAGTGGGATGAATTTTCCATTTGTGGGCGCTATATGCCTTATTTGCCTAGGGAACCAGAATACCTTGTCCGTGTCCTGATTAAGCTTTTCCCTGAAAAAGGGCATATCTATAGTAAGGGCTGCGCATGCAACCATGATGGGGCCCATGGCTAAAAAAAGGCCTGGCACTGAATAGTTCACCTTTGTAATATGCACTGTTATAATGGTTACTTAAAGGGGTTGTCTCACTACATTGATTCATCTTACCTCAGTCCTGTTTTCTTTGTTTCATTTTGAATTCAGGGGCGTGTTTACTGGCTTCCACTAGGCTGCAGTAGAAGCCAGGTCTGTAGCTATAGCAAACCAGTGCTGGCAGCCTATCAGGAGAGATTTGAAAGGTTTGTAGCTATAGGACCTGAGGGAGCTGATGCAGCCCATACAAGAGGAGATATCTCAGAATAGGTAGGAATCTGTTAGTGAACACATATTGCAAAGTGACTTGTTTTTGCAAGATCTTTAGCATAAAAAGCAATCCCTGTAGTGAGACAACCCCTTTAAGAAACAAAATATGGCCAGCACAGGTTGCTCTTTACCCACCTGCACAGGTTTCTTAATCAGATCAGGTTATAGCTGGAATCTTCTCTCCCTGAAATGTGGAGATCTGAACAAACACCAGGAGAGGCAGTATGTAGTGTAGGTTCCCAAATGAATTGAGGTCACCTTGCCCTGGTAGGTGGGCATTTACAGTTTTGATCAAAAATGTACACTAGGAACGAGATGTCAGAAAAGTGGTGTATCCATGCCAGTTTTAGGCGCATTAAATCAGTGTAAAGTGCGGCCGCAAGTCCGATATTTCCAAAAATCTGGTGTCAGGCATGCCTTGCATATAGGCGCATTGCCCGACGGAGGCGCATAACATGTGTAATGTGCCTCAATAGGCGCATTGCGCAACGAGGGCTCACAGCGCACCATATTTAGGTGCATTACAAAGTGTCGTGCCCGGCGTATAATGTTTTCATCAAAAGTGGTTTTGGAGCAAAATAGACCAAAAATCTGGCATTGGCGTGTTGGGACTTGTCGCCCTAAGAACCTCAAAGTTTTCATATCTTCCACAATAGCAGAAATGCTTTTCCAAAAAATGTTCCCCTATGTTCCCCTTGACCATTTTTTAGTGCCTATTGAGTGCTGCTGATATTGTGTTGTGTTTATAATGGTTACTTAGTCACTACTAGCTTTTTATAAACAGATTTGTACAAATCCACTTGCATTCAATTTTATCTGTATAAATGCATTTGCACTTAGCTCCCTCTAATGGAGGCTGCAGGTAGTCAGAATAATATTATTTATCAAGTCTGAAATAAGCCCTTCCCTATAGAGAGAAGCTAGAACATTAATCGTCGTACAATTTTATATCTACAAGGTATGCTTACCTTCAATAAGAGAGTTGTACACATGGCAGAGCTCTCAGTGGGTTGCAGGCTTTTTCCTGTGGGGATCTGTGATTTCTGTGAACGTCCGTTCCGAAGAGAAAAGCAACACAGGTTTTATGCAGCAGAATGTAAAGAAGTAGTAAAAAGCAAAGTTAATTACAGCACACGCAGCATTATCAATTGCTGATTTCACAGTAGTTTTCAGAATACAGATTCTCTTACGACGTGTGATTTGTGTGGTGAACCCGGGAATACTGCCATGACATTCAGAATATTTAATGATGCATCACAAACAACCTAGACATTTAGCAATTGATTCTGCTTTCTCTTCCAAAAATTAATGTTTTTTTGTCAGTAGAAATTCAATGTATATACAATCAGCTCTACCTATGAAGGAAATAAATCTAACGGAAGAATTACTCTATCGAATATAAAACCCTGCTTTTAACGACTGGGGATATACACTCATGTCCGAAAATTGGCAGCGCTGCGGCAGTTTTTAGGTGCATTTAATCAGTATAAAGTGTGCCTGAAAGTACGATCCTCTCAAAAATCTTACATAGTAAACTTAATGCGCCCATAAAGGTGCATTACACAATTGAGGCGCATACCGTATCATTGCTAGTGTATGTAATGTGCCTAACGAGGGGCATTGCGAAACGGAGGCGCATAACGTATCATTACTAGTGTATGTGATGCGCCTTGATAGGTACATAGCGATATGAGGTCCACCTATCATTCTACCGATATATCATCGCCCTTTTTAGTGCATATAATGTGGTCGTGCCCGGCTTATAATGTGCCAAGTTTTGATAAATTACAGTTCATTTCTATCGAGAATATGGCGTCAAAAGTATTTTTGCTGCAAAATACACGCAAATTATGGCACATTCGCATTGGGACATGTCACCCTTAAGGCGATATAAATGATTTTTGGCACCCAGACGCCATTTTTGTGCACGCAATAGTAGCGTAGAGTATGCCTGAATCTATGAACCTTTCTACTGTGGGTATAGATGTTAGCTGCTTATCTAGGAGTGATTAGCGATTGCGTCAACTATCGTCATCGATCCGAAGTCGATATCGTCAATTATCATGCCGATATCCGAGTAGCCGAATAATAGATTATCGCCGATGACCATAAAGTCTATGGGAGAGAACAACACCACACACACTTACACCACAAACAGGGCTGTGTAGAAGCAGGAACTTAAAATCCATCAACTTCAAATGGATACGTGCTTACATCTTAGGCAACACACTTAGGTTATAGAAAGCCACAGAAAAAAAGTCACACACCAATTCACTAACCCTGTCCTTGTACCACAGCATGACCCTTAAACCTGCATCACCCACAAATTAAAAAATGCTAAGAAGTCAGTATACTACTTGAACCATCATTCTACATGAACTGGACATTGACTATCCTGTCCTGGAACGCAGGCATGACCCTCAACCCAGGCTGACCACAGATTAAAAAATGCCGGATAAAGGAGTCTTTACAACACTGGTCGAACCAAGTGCAATACAGTTGATTTTTAAAGTTTACGAAAAACAAAAGGTGGGTCTTTAGCCAACAAATGAAAAACAACATATATATTACCACAACAATTTCTTTATTCAAATTTAAGTACAAGGTGGGTCGTTAACAAACTGGGCTGTGCCAGAAATTGAGAAAAACCTATTTTAAACATATCGATATACCGGATATCAAACAGGAGTGCGATGTTTGGCACCTACTGAAATACACCTGCCAATTACTACAAATTTCTGTATCCTCAAGATACAAGTCCACAAGGTGTGGTCTCTCCCCTTTGAAACAAAAAATGGTGCGCTTCGCCAAAGTGACAATAAACCACCCTAATTTAAAATTTAATACGGATAATCTAAAAACGGGTGGTTTCTTTTGCACCAATTGAAAAAACTACAACAGCATTCACACACAAAAATTTCTGTATTCAACATAAGATACAACAGTTGCGGGTCTCTTCTAAGAAAATAAAACTGGGCTTTGTGCCAAAGGTGAGAAACGACCTATTTAAAATGCGTATACAGATAATATCAAAGGTGTGTTTGCGCCTACGAAACATCCACTTGCAATTACACACTACAGCAAAACATTCACGTTTCCTAATATCGAGTAACAAGGTGGGTCCTGACAAAACACCTGAGGCTGCCGCCAAAGGAAAAAGCGCTATTTAAAGCTTTATCTACGGATAATAAAAGGAGTTGGGTTTTAGCACCACAATAAAATACAACAACAGTTACTAGAAAATTCTTCTGTATCCTAATGTAGACAACAAGCGTGGGTCTTTTGTACAAAAACAGGGCTGAGCCCAAAAGAAAAGCGTACTATTTCCCTCAGGTGCGAGTGTGCACGGCCAAACACTGGTAAACAAAAAAAGCATTTGCAAATGCAGGTATCCCAAAAGAGACGTCTGCAGGCTCAGCACAATATACATCCCCCCATACACAAAGCTGCCAGTCTGTTCTGATGTCGCACCCCAACTCACATCCCCTCTCACCTGCGCTGACACACACGCGCTAGATGACCTTCTTTCAAAATTACTACAGCCGTAACTAACATAAGGAGCTGAAAATTCTCTATCTAACACTATGATTATCATAGAAGATCGTTCACAGACTAACATGCATAGTTGTCTGTAGTGCAAATAAACAGAGAACTCTGGTGCTACTCTGAGCTGACGCTGTATTGAAGTAGACAGCACACGTCCGCTCTAGTCTGCGAGACACACTGAAGACAACTGAGATAGGATGACAACAGGAACGGCTGTCTTTCTTGACAAAACGAGGTCATGCATGACTTTTCTACCAACCAATAACAACCATGACAAAATCACTCGCTCATGGCGTCGCACACCCAGTTACACCCTGCTCATAAGCTCAAAGCTATTGCTGCTGCACAAAAGTCTAACAGACAAGCGCGCCAGTGAAAATGGCGCGATATTAATAGATTCAGGTTGACACATTCTCACCTAAAATATCGGAAATGTACAATTTCCCGATCAACCTAAAACCGTGCCAATTTCTCAACTTTGTCGATTATAATTTGCTCATCCCTACTTTCTAGCTACAAAGCGTCAACTCAGGCTCAGGTAAACCACTTTTAAAGTGCTCTACCTGTTCCAGCAGTAATGCGCCTAGATTTGCCGTACTGAAGCTATAAATTTAATAATAATAATAATAATAATAATAATAATAATAATCTTTATTTCTATAGCGCCAACATAGTCCGCAGCACTTTACAATTCAAGGGTAAACATACAGCAATAACACATTAAAAGTACTTACAAATGAGAACACAAGGTGTGAGGGCCCTGCTCTTGAGAGCTTACAATCTATTAGGTGTATGGGTGAAACATACGGTAAGAAGTGCCAAGTTACAATGAGGTCCGGCGCTGTTTCATAATATGGGGAGTTACATTGAAAATGGATGAACCTGCCACCCAGACTGTAACTCTATATACAGATAAGTCCTGAGAGTGCCTAGTGTAGGGAGTGACAGAGGTGTGTAAAGCATTAGGGATCATTGGAGGCCAGACTCGAGAGAAAGATGTATTTTCAGGGCCCTCTTAAAACTGTGATGGTTGTGAATGTGCCTGATCAAGGCCCGCGGTAGCATATTCCAGAGAATTGGTACGCACGTGTGAAACTTTGTAGGGGCAAGGAGTTTGGATGATGTGAGGAATGTAGTCTGATATCATCAGCAGAGCGGAGAGGCACGGTAGGGCGGTAGACAGAGACTAGGGAGTAGATGTAGAGGAGACAGCGTTGTGGAGTGCCTTTATGGGTGGAGAGTGCTGAGTTTATACTGTATCCTGTACTGGATGGGCAACCCGTGCAGTGACTGACACAGGGTATAGAGCATCAGTATAGCGTCTGAGAGAAAGACAAGCCTGGCTGCTGCATTCTGGACAGATTGGAGAGGGGATAGTTTGCAGAGAGGGAAGACCGATAAGCAGGAGTTTTGCGTAGTCAAGACGAGAAAGAATCAAAGCAGTAATGAAGAGTTTGAGTCGTTTCCACATTGAGAAATAGGACGGATTTTTGAGAGATATTCCTTGATGTGCAGGTGACAGGAGCGACCGAATAGGGATTGGATATATGGGGAGAAGGTCAGATCGAGAATCCAATAAAACCCCTAACAGCGGGTCCTATGCAGGCCTAGAGCAATGGTGTGTAGCCACATACAGAAACAGAAATAGTCAGGGGGGGGGGGGGGTTGGTTAGTAGATGGCGGAAAAGACAAGAAGTTGCAGTCTTAGTGAGGTTTAGTTTCAGATGGAGAGAGGACATTATGTCAGAGACAGTAGGACAGACAATCACTGGTTTATGAGTATATCAAGGTGCTTAGGAGTGATGTCTACGGAGGAGATGTAAATTGGGTGTCAGTCTGCCATAGAGAGGTACATGGAAGCCAAATCTAATGATGGTTTTGTCCAATGGGGGCTGGGTACAATGAAAAGAGAGGAGAAGACCTAGAACTGATCCCTGAGGTCACCCAACAGCGAAGAGGAAGAAGTGCGTAGGGAAAACGGGGAACCAGAAAACGGACACTGAAGGAGGTTCCCCAGAGAGGTAGGACTAGAAACCAAGCGATGAGTCGGTGTCCTGGAGGCCAATGGTGCTGATCAATCAGAGGAGAAGTTGGTGATCCCACAGGTGTCAATGCTGCAGAGCAGATCCAAGAGAAGCACACAATTGAAGTTTACCGGTCTGAGATTTTGCTGTTAGAGGTCATTGAGACTTAACTAAGGCAGTTTCCGTGGAGTGTAGGGTGAAGGAAACCTGATTGCAGCGGGTCAAGAAAGAGTTAGCAGAGAGAAAGCGGATTAGACGAGAGTAGACCAAGCATGCCATGAGTTTAGAGATGAAGTGCAGGTTAAGGACTGGTCGTTATTTATCATCACAGGTCGGGTCCAGAGAGCGCTTTTTTATTAAAGGGGTTATGATGTGGCGCGTTGAAGAAGATGGACAGATCCGTGGAGAAGAGAGAGGTTACAGATAGCAGTAAGGTTTAGAGAGGACAGCTGGAGAAATAGACTGACAGGTGGATGGAATGGGGTAGTAGAGGCAGGTGGTGGGACGAGCAGACAGGAAAGCCTGGACACTTCTTCCTCTGTCGTCGGGTCAAGGGCTACGAGTAGATTAGAGGACGTGCGTGTAGGGACAGGATGGTTATTATTTGGGACTGAGATATGTTTACCGGATATTTTCAATTTTTGTCTTTGAAGTGAGTGGCCAGGCTTCAGCACAGAGTCAGTGACCGGAACCTGCGCTTTATGCCTTAGGAGGTGAATGGAAGGTGTCAAAGAGGCGTGTTTGGGTTGTTGTGTAGTGTGGAGATGAGGAGGTGAAATATATTGTTTGGCGCAGTGAAGGGCAGTGTGATAGTTCCTGACATGAATTTGTAGTGGAGAAAGTCTTCAGGTAGCATTTGACTTTCTCCACAGCCGCTCAGCAACACCTGGAACATCGCAGGAGAAAACGATCTGAGGTGTTCGTGCCAAGGCTGCAAATAAATATGTCTATAATCATACGGTTGTATTGTGACACGCCTCCAGCATAAAAACCCCCCAATCTCAGGGCTCAATTACAAAGTGCCATGGGTGCTCTGTAATGCGTCTAATATTGGAGTGCGCCTGTTTAAAAATAGAGCAAACAGGTGCCAGTTTTCGGGCTGAAAAGACGCCAGACTTCTGCCACAGCCCCATACATACATGTCGCCCTTAGATCTGTATAGATAGAGAGGTGTAGCTAGGCTTTCTCTCTCCAGGAGCAAATATTTGGTGTTCTGTCCTAGCTCTGTGAATAAATGCCCTAGCCGAGGTAGAGCAGCTTGTTGGCGCGTCCGGCATCCAGCGCCTGAGGCACCTCTACTCCCATTTATACACTGAAGTCTGCTTAAAGGGAATGTGTCATCAAAAATGACTTATTGTTTAACTCACTTTTGTATGTTAAACACATGTTTTAAGAATTTATAGTTATATTTTTTTTTTTTTTAATTTTCCATATTACTGTTTTCAATATTTTTTAAAATTCTTCAGTCCTGCAGTTTCACTTTGGGCCCACTAAGCCTAATAAAAGCCTAACACTTCCTGAGGTCTTTAAGAGAAAAGATTCTCATTGTCTGCTCATTATGAACACAAGGCAAAGTACAAACTGAAAGGAGACACAGTGTGAGAGATAACACATGATCCACCAGTCACAAGTGGAGATAGTTACAGTTTACTCTTTCCACCTCCCTGGACAGTGACTTCTTCCATGTCACAGAGTGAGGAGCATGACTAAAAACTCTCCTAAAAAGTCCAATTTGCTACTGAAGTCAGTCCTTAAGGCTTCCTATGTGCATGAAGCTGCTGTAAGCATCTCTCTGAATGCTGTGAAAGGATTGCAAACAGGCACTAGTGGCCAAAGTGAAAACAGCAAGACTTAACAATTATTAAAAAATCTATTGAAAGTGATATGAAAAAGTTTTAATAAAAACGAAACATAAAATCTCCTAAAAAATCGTGTTCAACATAAAAATTGGGTACGTAAACAATTAACACATTTTTTGTTGACACATTCCCTTTAAATATAAAGACAAAGGGGTAGATTTATCAGTCGTGTCTTACACGCTGTATAGACAATGTTACAATGCACCACCTGTATCTTAGTATTCATAGATCTGGCACAGATTTAGACTGTCTAGTCTAACTTTACGCCTTCTATTAGTTGTCTTACTTTATGCCACTAATTGAGCCAAAGTTTTGGTGTATTTTCTGGCGCATGTCCTTGTATGCGCATGTCATTGTGAAGCCGTGCTCCTTTTACTGGGACCCCCCCCTTTTTGTCAAATGCGGGGCAAAAGTGTCTAGAAAACGTCCAAAGCAAATAATAAACCTGGTGTAAAACATGTATGTCATTATTTTTGGCGCAAATTGCGCAAGAATTCTGGTGTATTTGCCTTAATAAATGTGCCCCTAAGTATGCAAGTTGATAAATCAGAACAGCTTCTTCAAATGCATATTTGTCTAATCTCTCTCTCTATGTCAAGGCTGGTTGGAAATATGGATGTAGGAGTTTAATAATGTTGCACTTCAGATGTGGCTCAAAGTCAAATTTGACTTTGAATGTAAATGCTTCTTTCAAGGTATGTTTAAATCGAATTGTGGCATAAATTGTCAATAAATCATCTATAACCATCAATGTCATAGATGTGGGGCTTACAGATCTCACCAATGTTACCTCCTTGCTGAAAATGCTAAAGAGCCCGGATACCAGCAGAAAAAGAGTTGTGGGACTGCTTCTCTCCTCTATCATATAACCCTATATATCACAGAGCTCAGCTTCTCTCCATCTATCATATAACCCTATATATCACAGAGCTCAGCTTCTATCCTCTATCATATAACCCTATATATCACAGAGCTCAGCTCCTCTCCTCTATCATATAACCCCTATATATCACAGAGCTCAGCCCCCTCTCTTCTATCATATAACCCTATATATCACAGAGCTCAGCTTCTCTCCTCTATCATATAACCCTATATATCACAGAGCTCACTCCTCTCCTCTATCAATAACCATATATCACAGAGCTCACTTCTTTCCCTCTATCATATAACCCAAAAATCACAGAGCTCAGCTTCTCTCCATCTATCATATAACCCTATATATCACAGAGCTCAGTTTTCTCTCCTCTATCATAAAACCCAAAGGGGCCGTAGCTAAAGGGGGTGCAGAGGAAAGCAGCCCGCTACCGGCCCCGCAGCTGGAGGGGCCCAAAAGCCCCTCTGCAACATAAGAGGACACCAGTACTGTGAATGGGACGTGGTGGTGAAGGGCCTCTATTTCACTTTTTTCACCAGGGCCCAGGAACTTCAAGTTACGCCTCTGCATATAACCCTATATTACTCCTGAGGAAGCGTGCCATGAGTGCATGCGTAACGCGTAGAGTAGTATTTTAATTGTATTGGAATTGATAATAAATACCGCTGACATTTAAAATAACCGTTATGGTTATGCCAGTTTTATTGTTGGTTTAGTTAGAAGCAGGCGCTGATAACTCTTCAAAGGAGATTTGATTTTCCATAAATTTTATATAACCCTATATATCACAGAGCTCAGCTCCTCTATCATATAACCCTATATATCACAGAGCTCAGCTCCTCTATCATATTACATTATATATCACAGAGCTCAGCTTCTCTCCTCTAACATATAACCCTATATATCCATACATGCCAACTTTCACGAATTTGGCGGGGGGTCCCGCTATTTGGGGTCACCTCCCGCCCTCCCGGGGGAGTTGGCATTCCTCCCACCCCCCAGCGGGCGGCGGGGGTTCTTTAAATGGCCGGGGCGACAGAGTAGCGCTAGTGCCTACTCTGGCGCCGCCGGGCGCTCCTACAGGTGGGTGTAGCGGCCGCTGCGCCGCTTCACCCGCCCGGAGCCCTCGCTGTGCAGCGAGGAGGCAGGAGGGATCGTTCCTCTCCTCCCTCCTCCCCCCTGCATGTCCGGCCCGATGTGTGCGCCGCACATACAGGGTCAGCGGCGCAGGGGAAGTGACGCGGGGCGAAAGGGGAGTGACCGGGGCCCTGCTCTCACTTCCCCTGCGCCGCTGAGGAGATCGGCCGGAGCGGCCGTGCTGCAGGAGCCTGGTGAGGTAAGTGGATTTTATGATTTTATTTGTATTAGCGATATGGGGGGCTCTGCCTGGCAACAAGGGGCACTACCTGGCAACAAGAGGGGGCACTACCTGGCAACAGAGGGGACATCTACCTGGCAACAGAGGGGGCACTACCTGGCAACAATGGGGGGGCACTACCTGGCAACAATGGGGGGCACTACCTGGCAACAGAGGGGACATCTACCTGGCAACAGAGGGGGCACTACCTGGCAACAAGGGGGCATCTACCTGGCTACATGGGGGCACTACCTGGCAACAGAGGGGCATCTACCTGGCAACAGAGGGGCATCTAACTGGCAACAGAGGGGGCACTACCTGGCAACAATGGGGGCAAATACCTGGCAACAAAGGGGCACTACCTGGCAAACAATGGGGGGACCTACCTGGCAACAATGGGGGGACCTACCTGGCTTACAATGGGGGGCACCTACCTGGCTAACAAAGGGGGGCACCTACCTGGCAAACAAAGGGGGGCACCTACCTGCACAGAGGGGCATCTACTTGGCTACAAGGGGGCATCTACCTGCCTGTAAGGGGCCCCTACCTGCTTATGGGGGTTACTACCTGGGTATAAGGGCATCTACCTGGCTTTTCTCCAAAGCCGTTATGCAGTTTAGGTGGAGTGGGTGTGGCTTTTTGAAGGGGCGTGGCATACCGGCAATATGGGCGTGTCCATGCAAATTTTTGCTACGCGCGCCGCCCACTGTATTCTCCTGCTTTTTCATTTTCAAAAGTTGGCAACTATGTATATCTCACAGAGCTCGGCTTCTCTCCTCTATCATATAACCCTATATATCACAGAGCTCAGCTCCTCTTCTCTATTATATAACCCTATATATCACAGAGCTCAGCTTCTCTCCCCTATCATATAACCCTATACATCACAGAGCTCAGCTTCTCTCCTCTATCATATAACCCTTTATATCACAGAGCTCAGCTTCTCTGCTCTATCATATAACCTTATACATCACAGAGCTCAGCTTCTCTCACTCTGTCATATAACTCTATATATCACAGAGCTCAGCTTCTCTCCTCTCTCAAATAACTCTATATATCACAGAGCTCAGCTTCTCTCCTCTACATATAACCCTATATATCACAGAGCTCAGCTTCTCTCCTCTATCATATAACCCTATATATCACAGAGCTCAGCTTCTCTCCCTCTATCATATAACCCTATATATCACAGAGCTCAGCTACTCTCACTCTGTCATATAACTCTATATATCACAGAGCATTTAGCTTCTCTCCTCTATCATATAATCCTATATATCACAGAGCTCCTCTCCCTCTATCACATAACCCTATATATCACAGAGCGCAGCTTCTCTCCTCTATCATATAACTCTATATATCACAGAGCTCAGCTTCTCTCCTCTATCATATAATCCTATATATCACAGAGCTCACAGATAGGAGGGCACAAACCACCTGACAAGTTCCCTTTAACTAAGATTCATTCAAATCCTGTTAAATTTCCTCATTTTTGAATTGGCAAGAAACCAATTGTATTTATTAGGCAATATATGATTCCCTTGACTTTAGTAAAACTATACATACATAAATCATATGCTGAGGTTATAATACTAAAACAAAGCCAAACTCCGTACAGATTATTTTGTATTGATCTGACATAAGTCTATGACAAATCTCTGCCATGGATACTGAATCAAGCCCAAGGGGACAAACGGTCACGGCTAATTTGTATACTATGCCTCATTAATAAGGAAATAAGGTAATTAATGTAATCAGGGATTGCAGTCATTTTAATAATGGAAATGTTTCAAATGTGGATTTTTTTTTCTTTCCTAATGAAATACGTGGTTAGGGCAAACACCTAAAAAACATGAAATAAATTGTTCCCTAGTTTTGATCAAGTACCAGAAAAGGGATTATGGTTTAATTATGTGAATTAAATACATTCATAACCATCTTCTATTCAGGGATGGCGCCCTGTGTACCATAAGCTTGGCCACAAAGAAAGACCGCGCGCGGCCCCGGACCGGGGGCCAACGCCCCCCATGAGGGGAGGCGCGCTTGACCACCCAGGTCACGCTGGCGCGGCCGGAGCGCGGCGCGGTGACGCGCCCATCGGGGGGAGGAGTTTCGGGCCTGGAGGGGCGTATTTAAGGCCGCCTCTCCGCCCCGGGAAAGCAGTCGGCGCAAGGACGTGTGAGGCAGTGAGGAGCCCGTGCTGGCGCGCTGCTTTTAGCCCAGGAAAGAGAAGTAATGGCGGACAGGACCATCAATGGAGGAGCTGCGGCGGCTAGCCGCATCCAGGGGCGCAGCATGGCTGCGAGAAGCATTTGCAGGCCGGTGGTTGGCGGCGCAAGGGGGCCTCTGTGGCAGAACCAACGCCGGCCGCCAGCAGAGCAGCCCGCCAGACGCAGGGCCAGGCCTCCGCAATGCCTAAGCCCGGATTACACTCCGAAGGCCCGTCGTCGCCTGGGGCCCTTCCAGGGACCCTCCGTTCAAGGGGACGCCCTTGTTGCTGTGGGGGCGGTCTTCTCGGCCCGGGAGGCGCATCCGAGTGGCGGCGGGCTCTGCGGGTGAACATGTGGGACCGGTCACCAGTCTGGTGCAGGTCCGGCTGTTGCCCCTTTCGGTCGCTATCCGGTCCTGAGTGGCGGTGGCCTCTGCTGGCGATGCACCGGTCCAGGGGGATCTACCCGGCGTCGAGGACGGTCTGCGATTCGCGGTGATGGACGACGAGGAGTCGGCGGGCCGAAGGAGCTCAGCGGGCGGGCAGTGCTTTTCGGCCCCCGACCGGTGTGTTTTCAAGGAGCATCCATGAGCATCTGGAAGGAGGCATGGAGCTCGTCGGTCTCAGGACCCGCTGCCCTGGCGCAAGTCGGCCTCCCCCCTGTTGGGGTTGACGGCTTATCGGTTGGAGTTTCGATGGACATGCTCTCTGCGAACCCAGGGGAACGGCTGGTGGGACCACAGCTCCCCACACAGCCTGGTGAGTACATGTCTTTGTCCGTGGTTCGTTTCCCCCTATATTGCAGTCCCCGGTTGGTAGTGTTAGGGAGCGCAGAGTTTTTTCACTTCAAGGGTCAGGAGGGCCTGAACGAGTGGCAGGGCGTCAGGGAGCTTCTGGGGAGGCTGTAGGTTAGCAGATGCGGCTCCCGGGCTTATTGCGCGGTTAGAGAATGGGGGGCAGGGCGGTGGGGACCCGTCCCCGATTAGTGCGTGGGTTTCCCCACAACAGTTGGAGGTTGAGGCCTTTGGCGGGAGGTCCGTCAGAGGCTGACCCAGCAAGGGGGCGCGTAGGCGGGGTTACGGTGTCTGTGCAGACCGAGAAGGAGCAACAGGACACCGTGCGTATTAGACGATAAGGCCAAAAGGGGAGGTCTATGTTTGCTTTGAAGGGCCCCTGGGGAGCCATTGAAGCAGGATGTGCGGGAGAAGATTGGAAAAGATGAATATGTTGAATCTTTTTCTCTTCTTCCGCTGGAAAAATTTAATCTGGACCAAGGAAAGAAGGAGGAGAGTAAGAAGGAGGAGGAGCGAAAAGCGGCGGTGTGCGTCTGATCCCTTCAGGACGTTTTACCAACTGCTGCAAGGCATTTGCCATATTGGCAGAGGTGATTGGGGGGGAGAAGGCGCCGGAAAATTGTTCTGCCTGTTTTTGCTACATGGATGCGATCGGGGAGCTCATCGGCTAACGGGGGGTTGGCGTTGGTCGCTATGAATGAGCAATTTCGCCAACGGAAGGGCGGGTCCGCCCGTTCCATTTTGGTGGGACCATAAGGAATATAGGGCTTTGGTTAAAGGTTATGGCCCCGACTAATTGGGTCTCTCCTTTCAGGGGGGGGGCCGGTGCGGCCGGCCAAGGGGGGATGCCCGGGGGATATGTGGAGGGGCCTCAAGGCTGGGCAAAAAGGCTTCGCTGGCAGTTTATTAGCGGCCAGTGTAAATATGGAGCAGGATGTAAGTTCAAACAAACACATCCTGCTCTTTTTGTGGGTCGAACCCGCAGCACCCTGTCCACCCGGTGTTTTAAAAAAGGGGCTGGAAAGGCGGGGCCGGTGGTTGCCAAGGGGGGCGACGCCTGGTGAAGCTTTCGAGAGATGGAGCCGTTTCTGGCCAGGTTTAGGGTGATCATGCAGCGGCCGAATTGTTTACGGAAGGTTTTTCGGAAGGTTTTAAGATTCCCCCACCCCCCCCGGTGCATTCAGGTGCCTTTTTTCAGTAAAGAATCTTCTGTACCGGGCCCATGAACAACCCGATAGTAGTGATCAGAGAAGTTGGGGAAGATGAGCGTGGCGTTTGGAGTAGATGTCCGGGGTCCTTTACGGTTATAGGGGCCTCCTTTCGCGGATTTGGTAGTTTCGCCGCTGGGGGTGGTTCCCGAAGAAGCAGCCGAATAAAATTTAGCTGATCCCATCATGTGATTCGTTTCCCCAGGGGAACTCGGTCAATGAAGGCATAGCGCCATAGGTTGTGTTCGGTGGTGTAACAGCATCATTTGACGAAGGCAGTGGCTTTGTGCAGCGTTTTGGGGCGGGCTCCTTGATGGCAAAGGCCCGACATCGAATTCGGCTTTCCCGGTTTGCCGCCCCCCCCCCCCCCACTTCCGGTTCATGCGGAGAGCGTGCGTTTGTTGGGGTTTCCTGTGAGGGGCAGTTGTTTATGTAATCCGTGCCTCCCAATGGGTTGTTCGTTAATCTTGCGCCTATTTTGAGGCATTCAGTTCTTTTTTGGAGTGGGTAGTTAGGGATGTTTGCTTGATTGGATTTCATCATTCATTACTTGGATGTATTTTCTTTGCGTGGGACCCGCTGGTTCGCCGATTATGCGGGTCGCTGCTGTAGGCATTGTATTGGGTGGCGAGCGGTTTGGGGTTCGCCTGGCAGAGGGTAAGAACGAGGGCCAGTTATCCATGTTTGAGTTTTTTGGGAATCTTATTGACTCGGTGGCAATGAGTTGTCGGTTGCCAGAGGATAAACTTAAGGCGTAGAAAGGGGAGGTACTGAGGGTGGGGCGGTTGAGGAAGATACCGGTTGCGGATTGCAGTCCCTTGCTCGGCAAACTGAACTTTGCCTGTCTTA
Source organism: Phyllomedusa bahiana (assembly GCA_025379985.1). NCBI lineage: Eukaryota > Metazoa > Chordata > Amphibia > Anura > Hylidae > Phyllomedusa > Phyllomedusa bahiana. Next base: position 48,996 of record JAODAL010007855.1, on the reverse strand, counting down.
TTTTGCCCATGGGTAGGGTATTCAGTAAGGCGGTTGCTAGGGCTACTGCGGGTATCGAAGAAGCCCCTCACCAACTTGTGCGTTTGAAACTTGAGCAATACAGGGAGGACGCTGCAGTGTGGGTCATTTTGGAGAAGCATAAGGCAGGTTCCCTTATTTTGGAGTGGGAGGGAGTGTCTTCCAATCTGAGGTTGGACATCTTTACTGATAGCCGCAGCAGCACGGGCTTTGGAACCATTTGTGGGACACTGGTGGTGCGGCCCCGTGGCCGCGAGTGGGCGACTCCCCTTTGAAATTTTTACGGGGGAAAAAATATTTTGGCGTTCCTTGAACTCCTTTCCATAGTGGTAGCGGTGGACGCTGTGGGGGGATCGGGTACGGATCGAAGGTTTCCGGTTCCAGATTGTGACAACTTGGGGAAAAAGTGTTGCATGCCATCAACATTTGTCTGCATCGTCGCCTCCGGTGGTTCGGCTGCCAGGGTTTATTGGTTTTGCAGGGGCTTGGAAAGTGAATTCTTGGGTTTGGCGGAACATGTTCCGGGGGTGGCTGAACGTGGTGGCTGATTCTCTTTCTCGATTACAGTGGGAGCCGGTCAGGAAGCTGGGCGCCGTCGGCAGCGGACGAGGGAGAGAAATGCCCTAGTCACCTTTTGGAGCCGCGGGCTCAGGGACGCCGACCAATCTGATCCAGGCTTCCCTGTCAGGTGGGACCTGGTTGGCTATACGGGAGGGCCTGGGATTTGTGGTCAGAATGGGCTGGCGGTTTTGGTTCGGTGACGTCGGACGAGGATGATGTAAGGGCATTGTTGTGCCAGATGGTTTCACTTGGAAGGGTTGGGTGGTCGTCTGGGGGGGATGGAGGGGAGGGGGGGTAGTACGCAAAGTTTATGCGGGCTTAGCATGTGTTTTAAGTGGAGAAGGAAGAGGATTTGACCAAGGATTTGGGGGGGGGGGGGGGGGGGGTGTTATTTCTCAGGCTTTGCGTGGTTATGATGGCGCGGGAGGGGGTTCCAAGGATTTGCGCCGCCCCGACGTGTTCGCATTGTTGGAACTTGTTGGGGTGGGAGGGTGCAGACAAGTGGCGGCCTCGGAGTACGAGGTGCGTTGTTTCGCCTGGCCTTCTCAACTGGCCTTTTGCGGGGCTTTGAGTTGGGGTGCTGTTTCGCCCGAGTCGTTGCGAAAGTGGGTGGTCCTGCAGGGCCGCGACGTGTTGGGATCACGAGGGTGCGGTGAGGGGTTTTGGATCCGGCAGTCAAATGACGATCTGGTGGGGCGGGTCGACAGGTACAAGTTGAGGGGGATTTCCCGGGCTTTGATGTGCCCTCTGTGGCGTTATACGGTCATTTCGGGTCAGGGTGCAGAGCGGTGTTGGTAGGGGCCCCTAGCTGGTGCATGCCAATAAGGTTCCTTTCTGTCGCTTTTCAATTTGCGGCAGTGTTCAGGGGGCGCTGTTTGGGGGGACACTGGGTCTGGAGCCCAGGAGTTCGCCCCGCATGGGTCGTTGTTTCGCATATAGGGGCGGCAAACCGGAGGCCGGCGGGTGGGGGCTTTCGCCGGAGTGGGTCCGCAGGATTGGAGATGGGAATCAGACCTTTTTTCCGGATATATGTTGCGCCCCCAGTTTTGGTGGTTAGGGGAGGGTGTTTAGGAGTGGCGGAGGTTTTTTTGGTCTATTGTTCCCTTAGTTTTGCCGTCCACGTTTTTTTCGTGTTATTCCCCTGTTTTTATTGTAGCACGGTCGCCTTGCCTGGTGCCTGGATCCTGGACAATTCTTATGTCTACTGGGGCGCGGTAGAGAGCGGACGTACCTGGCCGGATAGGGCGGCATCTCGGCAATTCGCCGCGATGTGTTGGTGATTTCGGTGGATCGGGAACGGCGGAGTATGAGATGGCTGGGGTGGTTCCGGTGATTATTTTGCGTATGTGGCATTGGATATTAGACCCCGGAGTGTTTTGGTGTGCAGCGCCGGGGGTATGATTTGGGCCCCTTAACGGTCCGGAAGCTGGTGAAAGAACATCAATAGACCTGTTGCCGGTGTGGTCGTTCTTTTCCCGGGCTGTCCGTGTGTGGATCGAGGACATGGTGTTTAGTCATCGTGTGGCGGGGGCCAGTCTGTGGATAGCCTGAAATAAGGCCCGAGTGAAGGAGAAAAGATCAGTGGCAGGATTTGTGGCGAGTAATGGGGGGGTGTGTGTCCGGCACATCGAAGTGTGGGCAGTCGAGGGGAATATTTGGAGAACGGATGGGTTCATCTGACGGTGGACGGTTGGACTGGACTTATGGGCCCTCGCCTTCAGGAGGGTATTGAGAGGGCTTTGGTTTGTGGTGGGGTCTCGCGTGCATGAGGGGTCTGGCATGCTCGCGGTGGCTGTCCGAGGTTCTGAGTGGTGAGGAAATGGTTGAGGGATCCTTCGGGTGAAGTATTCCCTCAGAGTTTGGTAGACTTGGACGGCCCGGCGAAAGGTGGGCTCTTTCGGGGTGTTAGTCCCTGGGAGCGAAAATTGAGGAAGCCATAGAGATGCTTGTGGCCTCCGAGCCAGTGGATACGGCTGGGGGCAAAATGTGGTTTGTCCCTATCGGGAATTGGTCGCCGGGTCGGTTTTGGGCTCCAAGGACCTCGGCTCCATATTTTGGTCTGGTTTGGTTGGAAGAGGTTATGTGGGGTATTTATGTGGTTGTAATATAGATATAGCACTCACCCCGGCCTACTTTTTTTTTATTAGGTAACAGAACACAACCTGTCCATCTGCTCCGTTGAACTACTTAATTTCTAATCAGCCAATCACATGGCGGCAACTCGAAGTGCATTAGGCATGTAGACATGGTCCAAGACAATCTCCTATGCATTCAAACCGGGCATCATATGGGGAAGAAAGGTGATTTGAGTGCCTTTGAACGTGGCAGGTTGTTGGTGCCAGAAGGGCTGGTCTGACAGTATTTTCAGAAACCTGCTGAAGCTCCTGGATTTTCACGCAAACCATCTCTAGGGTTTACAGAGAATGGTTCCCGAAAAGAAAAACATCTAGTGAGCGGCAGTCCTGTGGTGCGGAATTGCCTTGTTGATGGCCCAAAGAGTCAAGAGGAGTAATGGGCAGACTGGTTCGAGCTGATAGAAAAGAAAGCAACAGTGACTCAATACCACCCGTTACAACCAAGGTTAGGCAGAAGAGCATCTCTGAACGCACAGTAGAGCGGCGAACTTGAGGCAGATGGGACTACAGCAGCAGAAGACCACACCGGTGCCACTCCTTTCAGCTAAGAACAGGAATCTGAGGCTCCAATTTGCCCAAGCAGATCGAAATGGACAGTAGAAGATTGGAAAAAACGTTGCCTGGTCTGATGATTGCTCGATTCTGCTGCGACATTTCGGATGGTAGGGTCAGAATTTGGGCGTCAAACTAACATGAAAGCATGGATCCATCCCTGCCTTGTATTACCAACGTTCATCTGGTGGTGTGGTGTCATGGTGTGGGGGAATATTTTCTTGGCACTCTTTGGGCCCCTTGGTACCAATTGAGGCATCGTTTGCAAACACCTGTGAATCTATGCCACGAAGAATTGAGGCAGTTCTGAAGGCAAAAAAGCGGTCCAAACCCGTTAACTAGCGTGGTGTACCTAATAAAGTGGCCCCGTGGAGTGTATAGGTATATGGAGAGGCAACGGTAGAGTCGTATTATTTATTATGTGGGATGTATATATTTAACATATATAATATTATATACCGGTCGTAACAGAGTTATATTATATTTATTAAGTGGTTGTTTTATATTTATGTGTATTGTTGTTAATAAAACGGCTGCTGTGGCCATTTATCCAAACAGGTTGTTTCGCATCCATTACTGGAGCCCACAGAAGGGGTGGGGACCATGGAAACGAAGGAAGTTTGGTGAGGGCAGGAACGCGCATATCTCAGGCGTTGCCCTGGGGTCATTGACGAAGATAGAGGAAGCATAACAGGTTTTTTCTAGACAGTTTCTAGAGTGTTCTTAGAAGGAACAAGAATGATGCCAAAATTTGGGAATTAATTGAACGTATAAACCCTTGGTCTGCCCTACCCTTAGTTTAGTAAGTGTAAATCATCAGTATGGAGCCACCTAAACCCATTGGGCCCTAGGATTTGCCCTCATTGCCTCTTGTTGTTGTCAATTGAGGGTTAGTATTATAGTAAGGGCTACATTTAGGATTGGTGTCAGAGTTTGAAACTTTTACATTTTTTAACAAGTTTGGTGGCACCGGTGTCAATCCAAGCAGGGAAAGATTCAAGCAACACAAATTATAACTTCATAAGAAATTGGACCCCACGGAATGCTATGGGTGAAAAATTACAACTGCGTTATACAAAGCCCTAGTACGACTGGTTATATGAGCGATGTATAGATAATGCAAATGAATCTGACAGAGAGCACAAGGCAATGGTCAGTCAATATCTGCAATACCAGTATTAAAACAATGACCTCAATTTAGGTTTAGGGTTATGGTTACAGTTAGGAATAAGAATAGCCTTAGGACTAGGCTTAGAGTGAAAAAAATCTGGTATGGAACATCTAGAACCTAAATTTTTTCATAAATTCAGATGAATCATTTTTGACCCTGACAGGGAAATATTCGAGAAACACTAGCCAGAGACTAAAGATCATGCCTACATCTAATGTCTTAAGGGTCTTAATGACACCTTCAGGTTTCTGTATTTTAAGACAAACTTGTTTTAACAGATTGGATTTTTCCATCCAATCCCACTCTTGATAACCAGCTTTGGAGTCACGTGGCAGTCACTTCCTCCTTCATAGATAAATATTCACAGTTCCTGGTCCTAAATAGGCAAAATAATGGTGATTGGCTTTGTTAATTATTGCCTGTGAGATGCCTTGATTGGCAAATTTTACCTACCTGTGACCAGTAGAATAAGCAGTAAAGAGTCACAAATTAGAGCAGAAATGTGGTGTGTCATAATATTTTACTTAAAGGGGTTGTCTCATCACAGACATAGGTAGCAAATCAATAAGATGTGCCATCAATATCAGATATGTCCCCTTCTTACACCCGCACCTATCTCCAGAGCAGCCCCCACCACTGCGCTCCTTCTCTATTACAATGGGAGTTCCGAGCACAGCTGAATGTTACCGCTTGGTGCTATTCGTAATTTCCATTGAAATGAACTGATTGTAACTACAGAGGTGCAGCCACTTCTCCGTTCAGAGTTTCGCGGGCCCATTCTGGAAACAGGTTTGCATCCCAGAGGTGGGACCTGTTGTATTTATTTGACATTGGTGGCATATCTTATTGAGATTCCATCAATGTCTGTGATGGCCAAGTGGTTTGATAAATTTCCCATTAGGTCTACATCTTTACGTTTTCCTTGCTTGGAGCTCTGGTCCCATTTTTCATCATTTATCAGAGTAAAGAAGCAATGATTGACATTTGGCAACAAGTTGTTACTTTACTGCTTAATAAAACACAACGTTCTTGATAATGTCCTATTTTATCGAAGAAATATTCTGGAAGAGATAATTTCATAAGAACATGATGGAGCTGTCAGAGATGTCATGGGAAAGCACAAGAAAAAAATGAGTTGCCAAGTCTGCATGCTGGGCCTTGTAGTTGTACCAATCACTGAACTGTCGCTCCTCGGGGATTCTCATTTCTCCTGGTATTTCTACTGAATGTTGTAGCTATAAGGTAGGTAGTAGAAGCTCTTTCTACTGGCCCTTGCTACGGAGGAGCCTTGGGGACCCAATGCTACTTTAGGCCGTGTTCACACGGCTTATTCCCAACGGATTTGTGAGCCGTATTGAGCTGTCAAATCCGGCGTGAACACGGGGGGGGTGGGGGGGGGGGCCGTAAATAATGTGCATGTCACTTTCTCCCCCCGCGGCGCATTCGCCGAGCGGGGAGGAGCGACGGAATCCAGTGTTCTCTATGAGAGCAGTGGATTACCGTAATGGCTCCGACGGATTGGCGCCGTACTGCAGCGCAAATCCGGCGCTTAGTACGGCGCCCATCCGCGGACAAATAAGCCGTGTGAACGAGGCCTTAGAGAACAGCATAGTGGTATGTGGGTGGTGTGGGGGAAGAACCAGCTGATGCTAATTGTAGAGTAGTATAATAATGCTGCTATCCTAGTACATAATGAATGCCGCTACACTATATACATAATCCAGTCTCATGGTATCCCAAATGGCTCAATGTAATACTAGGTGGCCAATATAAAGTGCTTGAATTAGAGTCTTTAAGCATTAACGTGTTTCTCTAGCAGCAGTAAACATATTTTCTTATATGGCTATGTTCACACGGCTTATTTCAGGGTGTATTTACGGACGTAATTACATCCGCAAGTACGTCCCGAAATATGTTTCAAATACGCGTCACAAAGTGTGGCGCGTATTTCGCGTTGTAAATACATTCCCCATTCTTTACTATGGGGATTTATGTCGCGAAATACGCCTCAATAAGTGACAGGGGACTAAATTTTACGATCGTATTTACATGCCGAAAATACGTTGCGGAAATATGCCTCGTGTGAACGACGAGGCGTATTTTACATTGCAATCAATGCTAATCTAATTGTTCATTATTTGAAACGTATTTCGGGACGTATTTGCGGACGTAATTACGTACGCAAATACGCCCCGAAATAAGCCGGGTGAACATAGCCTAACACAGGATTATTTCTGCAGAATGAAGGTCAAGTACTCTAGATATCTTCTTCTGTACATCAGTACAAGAGCGTAACCCTGCGGAAAGAACACGTGGACATGCTTACAGACCTTATTCCAGTTTTGTTACAGTCATACACATCTTTTTTTTAAAGAGACAGTTCAAAGAAAGTGTTCTCTAAGGAGTTATTCAGAAAAAAGATCTGCTCTATTAAGTGGACCAGCGGCACTCTTGTCTGTTGGTTGTGTCTGGTATTGCACTTTAATGGAGACAAGCTTTATAGAACATGTAGGTCATGGATAGAAGCAGTTTTTGAAAAATCTGAACTTCTCATCATATTGATGGTAAACCTGGGACAAAGCCTGCAAAAAAACTGTGGCATTACCTCAACCTATAGGGAATTGCTAAACAACAATAAGTAGTCACAATAATTAATATAGCAGCATTCACAGATACCCACACACTGCTCCAAGTACCCTTCTGCTGGTGCGCAACTCCAAATATCCTCCTGCTTTGTCCCATACCTATATGTTACTCCAAATATCCTTCTGCTCTGATTGACCCAAAACTAAACATAGCTCCAGATACTCTTCTGCTCTGACTCAACTATACCCACACACAGCTCCTAATACCCTTCTGTTCTGACTGACACATACTTCTATATTACTCCAAATACTCTTCTTCTCTAACTGACCCATATTTATACATTATCCCAAATACTCTTCTTCTTTGACTGACCCAAAACCATACAAAGCTCCAAATACCCTTATGCTCTGACTGACCCAAAACAATGCACAGCTCCAAATACTCTTCTGCTCTGACTGACTAATATCTATATGTTAATCTCAATAGACTTCTTCTCTAACTACTCTGACTGATCCATACCAATACATTACAACAAATGCCCTTCTGCTCCAACTGACCCAAAACTATACATAGATCCAGATACTCTTCTGCTCTGACTCACCTAAACCCATACACAGCTCCTAATACCCTTCTGCTCTGACTGACCCATACCTCTACATTACTTCAAATACTCTTCTTCTCTGACTGAGCCAAAACCATACACAGCTCCAAATACCCTTCTGCTCTGACTGATCCATATCTCTGCATTACTCCGAATACTCTACTTCTCTAACTGACCCATACCTCTACATTACTCCAAATACTTTTCTTCTCTAACTGACCCATACCTCTACATTACTCCAAATACTTTTCTTCTCTAACTGACCCATACCTCTACATTACTCCAAATACTCTTCTTCTCAGACTGAGCCAAAACCATACACAGCTCCAAATACCCTTCTGCTCTGACTGATCCATATCTCTGCATTACTCCGAATACTCTACTTCTCTAACTGATCCATACCTATACATTACTTCAAATATCTTCTTCTCTAACTGACCCATACCTCACATTACAACCAAAATACTTTCTTCTCTAACTGACCCATACATATACATTACTTCAAATACTCTTCTTCTCTTACTGAGCCAAAACAATACACAGCTCCAAATACACTTCTGCTCTGACTGATCCATATCTCTGCATTACTCCGAATACTCTACTTCTCTAACTGACCCATACCTATACATTACTCCAAATACTCTTCTTCTCTAACTGACCCATACCTATACGTTACTCCAAATACTCTTCTTCTCTAACTGACCCATACCTATACATTACTTCAAATACTCTTCTGCTCTGACTGAGCGAAATCAATACACACCTCCAAATACCCTTCTGCTCTGACTGATCCATATCTCTGCATTACTCCTAATACTCTACTTCTCTTACTGATCCATACCTATACATTACTTCAAATACTCTTCTTCTCTAACTGACCCATACCTCTACATTACTCCAAATACTTTTCTTCTCTAACTGACCCATACCTCTACATTACTCCAAATACTCTTCTTCTCTAACTGACCCATACCTGTACATTACTCCAAATACTCGTCTCCTCTCACTGAAAGCAATGTTCTACCAGTAGTTATAATCTGTAAAGTCCTCCTGGAAGAGCAGTTTGAACGTTCTCTTCTCTTAGAAAACCCCTTGCAACATTTCGCAGAAGAAATAGTACCCTGCTTCTTTCCTAATATGTAAGGGAACCTTGCCATGAGTGTACAGTTTCAATGCAGCGCCCCTGTAGGGGAAACAAAGTACTACATGATTGAAAGCAGTAGGCTGTCTGTGTAATGCATGGATATGCTAGTTCCTCCAGATAGAAATAGTGGTTCTCTTCTCTGGCTAATAGATGAGGGTCCTTCATGAGGCGCCCCCTCCCCCACATCAGAATTCCTTAATAGAGTATTGGAAAATGGGTTCTCTAAACCAGGCAATCATGTTAAGGTAAAGCTTGAGATGGGTAAAATAAAACCTGAACCCTTGTAGGTATTAAAGTCTATTTATTCATTTTTATGCTGACAAGGCATTGATGTTTGCTCACTTTTGACCAGAATCTGAACTGCCATTGATTTTAAAATACTGTTCAGCAACTCAGACCTTGAAGTGTAATTAGATAAATATTAGCAGGCCTCTGGGGTTTAAAGGTCTGGACCACATCCAGATTCCATGGCATCCATCCTGTTGTCAAGCGAATGTGAGACACGCAGACCAGAGGGGGGTCATCATCACTACTGACTTCAATTAGAAGACAACTACAGTCAGAATGATACATTTTCATGTATGAGGAATGTAAAAACTCAGCTTTAATTTAACTTTCCCCTGCTCTAGGAGATGAAAGATAAAACTTTTTATTACCGCTATTATAAAATGAAGATCAAACCATAAGAAAATGGATTGTGCTCAGTTAATTGTTTCAGATACTTATTTCAGAGGTTGAAAATCCAAATCTGGGCTAATATTCAGACCCTCCCCTGTTAACCAGAATAGAAAGTCATTACAAAGAGAGTCTTTGGCTCTGGAGGACTTTGCATGTCCATGTATTACATAGACAGTCCACTGTGTTTAATAAAAACTGTGCAATGCTCCATTCCTCCTGCTCCATGTATTCAGACTTCTGAATACATGCTCCCAGGTCCAGAGAAGCTTCAGAGCTAAAGTAAACAGTAGTAATTATTGTCATTTGTCTGACAGACCAAGTAACACACAAGCTCTCAGGCTGCTGACCTGTGTGATGATGTCACTCCCTGCTATCAGATAAGACAAAAAGCAGGGGAGAGCAAGCAAACAGGTCAGTAACTAAAGAAACCTGAAAGCTCTCAGAAGGTGATAAAATCATTTGTAGCTCCTCAACAAAAAAGAAATTAACAAAGCAATATATTTGGAAAAAGTCTTCATTTAGTGTTCCCTACATGTTGAAAGCTAATCTTTGTTGTGAGACAACCCCTTTAAGGCTCTGTTCACATGACTTTTTCTATATATATTTGGTGGATGCATTTGGGGCACAGATGTTGACATGCCCGTGTGTTGTCTCCTAAAAAGTCGATCATGTTTCTTTAATATAAGGTGACCCTACTAAAAATGTTTTCTGCACAGTGTATATTAAACAATGGGTGTCAGTGACAGATGGTGCAGATGTTTGGAGCATACATTTGGTAGCCCTTCATTGCCTATGAAAACCTATGGGTCTTCATGCTTACAGACTACAAACAAACTCTGTGTAGTTTGATACTGCAATTACACTCCCTTCAATCTGCTAACTATTTCTGGCTAATCCACCAAAGGTAAATCATTAAAATTTAAGGGTCAGACTAAACAAAGTATGACTGAAGGATCTGACTACACAAGATTTCACTGTAATCTGTGACCATGGAGACACATGGGTCTGCAAAAGAGCAGTATACACAAAACAGTCAGGACCATCTTTTCCATTGGGCACACTAGGCAGTTGCTCGGGGGCCCCACAAGTATAGGGGCCCCAAGTGGGTATACTTGTCACAGGAAAACAAGAAACATACTCTGGATCCCTTGGTTGGCCTTGCTTATTTAACTGTTTGTGTGTTTTTAGGATGTGCAAGCAGTTAAAAACCATGGTGGAGAAGGGAGCCAACAGCTCCATGTCCTGCCAAACAGTCTTGTAGGCTGCTGCTGTCCAGACATAAGTGGAGTGATAATATGGGTGTGCCCGAGGGTGGCTTGAGGCATGGCCAACTGTGATGTCATGTACTTGGGCAGGGCCCACTGCAGTGCTATGCCCAAGGACCCATAATTCGTTAAGATGGCTCTGAAAACAGTAGAAGCTTTTTAATCCAGGTTATTTGCGAAGTTGCATTAAATCATTAGAACTAGTGTTGTGCTTTGGATGTAAATCAAATTCAAATCCAAGAGCTTCAGTTCAGGTCACCCTGAATCAATTTTCAGTTGAAATTGGAAAACACTTGACCCTGACCTTACGGTTTGTTTAAAGCCTTTTAAGGAGTTAACTTACCAGTCTGGCTACTCAACAATCCCATTGCTTGATTAATGGTCCAATGTTGTGTCTGACATCACTTTCAGTGACTTCAACATAGGCCCAATGTTATGTGCAAACAAGCAAACTTCGCTTCCACCCGTTTGGTTTCCCGTGAACAATTAATCTAGGGTGTAGACTCTATCTGGAGCACGGAGTAAGCCCACGGACTCTCTGGGCAATACAAACTGTAAAAAAACAACAAATGGTCTCCAGCTCCTGATTTATTCACAAGTTCAATTGAAACCATGTCAAATTGAACAAAGCCTCATTTCAGCAACACAAATCAGAACATTTTGGCATTAATGAACATAGGGCCTTATGTATGAAAACTGTCCAGCAGAAGATTGTCTTTGCTGCCGATAGCAACCAGAGCTCAGCTTTTATTTCATATATTTTTTTTGGAAAAATAAAAGATGACCTCTAATTGGTTGCTATGGGCAACAAGGACAGTCTTACTGCTAGACAGTTTTCCTACATAAGGATCAATAGTATTTTAGAGTATGTGCACATAATTGATTTTGACGTGAATTCCATGGGGGTTTTTGTCTTCCTCTGGATCAACACTTTAGCACAATAGGCTGAAATGGATGGATATCTGTCTTTTTTGGCCTTACAAACTATGTAATCCATGCCGAAATCCACTCAAAATCCACGTCCCATTCATTTAAATCAGAAACTCACATTGTGAACTGCAGAATGAATTTTTCTTCCGCAATCTCAAAATGCACGATGCAGAATCCATATTCTGATTCAGAATCCGCTTGGATTCTGTGTCAAGCAGCCAATTAAATGAGGCTAATCTGCATTCAAATTTGGGACAAAAACTGTCACTGAATAGAAAGAATCCACAGTAGAAAACCAAGGGTATTAACTTGAATGTCTGCCGTGGATTTCGTGTTGTTTTATTTCAGTGGAAAAAAAACCAACTTGTGCACAAACCCTCGAAAAACCTTCTTCCATTGGGAGTTTTCCAAGTTCAGTTGTTGAGTTGAGTAACGCACCGCATCTCTCAAGTGGTCCCCATTGCTCTTCTGACTTTTTAATCTGTGATTTTCCAAATTAATTTCTCTCAGCAATGCTAGCTGGCAGTAAGGTGATAAAGTAGAATGTATTTTGTCACATATACAATGTCAAGATAGGCGATCTTATAAAATAAAATGTGCCTCTGAGCTCTCGGTTTCCTTAGCTCCAAGAAGTGATATTAAAGATACTGTCCTCTAAGAATGACATGAGTGTTAAGGAGATTTCCTATTACTTTCTCTTCTCTTCTTTTCTTGTCATCCGAGTGATTTAATAAATGTGTTAAAAAGGCAGAAGAAGGAAGCAGCAGCGGGTTACAGAATACATCTCCTCAGATGGCCTGTTCTCTCATCCTCCTGAAATGCACTTTCTACTTAAACTGACTGTTCACTTTTAAGCACTTTGTGGTTTTAAGGTGCAATCTTTGTAATATTTTTATATAGCTTTATAGTGGCTGAATCTGCTGCATAGACATCATTGCCACATTGAAAATGCCATGGTTTAGTGCATTATTTTTTTACCACATTCTGTTGAGACACACTCATAAGGAATTGGCGGACGAAAGTGTCAAGGATTTTGGACGTGCGTCCATTTTTGGCAAAAATCCTTTCATAAACACGTCGGACATTGCCTACAACAGTTTTTTTTTTGTATTACATCACACAAGAAAACTGACACAGCCAATTTTATACATGTCCCCCCAAAATTTAGACTCCTTGGGTGACATGTATGAGCCCCGTTCACTATATTTTTAATCAGGCGCACTCCAGTATCAGGTGCATTGCAGAGCACCCACGGTACTTTGTAATGTGCCTGAGATCGGAGGGCGTGCGGGAGGCGTATGGCACAACAACTGCACGATTCTACACATTTATAGCTTCAGTTCGACAAATCTAGGTGCATTTCTGCTGGAACAGGTAGAGCACTTTAAAAGTGGTTTACCTGAGCCTAAATTGTTGGTTTTGCGCTAGAATGCGCCTGATTTATGTCCCTAAGTAGAGCAGAGTTCATAGATTCAGGCGCATTACTTTTGAGTGCAAAAAAAAAAATGGTGCCTGGGTGCCAAAAATCATACATGCCGTCTTTAGTTGTGACCACTAGGGGTAGCTTAACGGTATGGTCACACGGCGTATAGTGACATGTACCTACATCGCAATACGCAATACACCTGCTGCTGAAAGTACGCTCTGGCCAGCGCATACTTCCCACATTGCTCCAACCTGGCTCCCATTAACTTTCACTTTTCCCCATACTGTGTGCCGGGGAATAGGCCGGGAAATTATAGCACTGAATGAGTGCTATGATTTTACTATATTTGCGAGGTGTACTTCGAGCTCAATTACATTGTTTGAACACACACTATGTTCACAAGGTGTCTTCAAGGCGTATAGAGGTGCGTACCCTGCGCGTTGCTATATGCCGGGTGTTTCAGAAGTACGCACTGGCCGACCTTCTAAAATGACTTCTAAAATGCTCTGTGGTGGCTCCCATAGACTCTCACTTTCCCCGCTGCGTAAGTGCCGGGAAGAAGTTACATGTCATTAATTTTTTCGCAGCGTGTAATACATGTCAGGGAAATCAGCAGGTAATTCATAGCTCTCATTGAGAGCTATGAATTACCATACTGCCGGGGCATACGTCAGGCGTTTTGCAGCACAATTACGTGCCGAAGTACGCCCCGCAAAAACGCTGTGTGAACATACCCTTAGAGCTAACTACATATTAGACGACAGCTATGAATTTGCATTCGTCATTTTTGTATCTTGGCACCGGCACACCAGTTCTAAATAGATATAGAGGAGTGTATAAATGAATGAAAGTATGAATGAAAGTCTTCACTCTTAGGCAGTGTTCACACGACATAATTGCGGGTAATTACATCCCACAATTACGGCAGGTCTACGGAAGCTCGCGCCGACCCCCCGTGATGCGGGGGGGGGGTTCCCGCCGGCCCCATAGACATTCATTGCTAGTGGCGCGTATTCGCCCCTAGTAATTGACCTGTCACTTATCTACCCCCGCGGCATATTGTGTGAGCGGGGAGAGGAGATGTAATCCATAGTTCTCTATGAGAACTGTGGATTACTGTAATGACTGAGACGTATCTCCGTCCGTATTTAGCGCAGTACGGCGCAAAATACGGGCCGAAATATGTCCCAGTTTAAGCCATGTGAACTTAGCCTTACTGTGCACTGGACACAAGTAGGAAAACGGAGGAAAGAAAAGAAACAGAAGCGCAAAATGCGTGTAAACTGCAATAAGAATCAAAATAAATTACAATCAGATGTGCTCACCTGATTTAGCTCTACTAAATAATAGTACAGCTCATGTTTTAAGCATAAATGTCCAATCCAAAACTGGGTCAAGTGCTGGATTAAGGGAGCAGCTTCAAGACTTCTTAATGCACAGAATCCTCTAACATAGCGTAATGCACAATGGAAAAAACTACCGCAAATGCGATCACAAAAAGAAACATCAGAAGCGCTGCACCTTTTCGAATGCATGTTATAAACATGCAATAAAAAGGAACTTGGTGCTGGAAATTTCCTCCTAACAGGTGTCGGTTTTATTGCTAAAAAAGTTTTAAACTTATTCCCAACACAAAAAAGGGATATTTAAGTGTACACACTAAATGACATCGGTCACAGTATTGGACTAGGGAGTGCTGTCTCCATTTCTGTTTTTCTTCCCATAAAATAGTACAAATGAAAACTACACTTCAGCCTGCACTTTTTGCTTAAAATTTCGGGTGTATTGAAATACAAAGCAATTACGCCATATGAACATACCCTTAGGGCCCGTCCCCACGGCAGAGAGCAAACACTGGTTTGATTATGAGACTGGTATTTACTCTGTTTTGAAGCACCCCCTCGCATTGAGATCGCATTGTCCGCCCGAAAACTGGGCGGAAGAATGAACATGTTCTATGTTTTTCGGACCGCCGGCAGTGGGGACTGCTGCAAGGGTTTACCATAGAGGTCCATTATAAAGTTTGACAGACCGTTTACAGACGGTTTTCAAAACTGAAAACTATCTGTAAAACCGTCCAAAAACCCTTGCTGTGGGGACAAGCCCTAATGGTCCAGTGCGTCTTAAGCTAGGTCTACACACAGAGGCGTAACTTCAAGCTCTTGGGCCTCAGCGCAAAAAGTGAAATGAGGCCCCCATTTACCATGTGTCATTTACAACACTTTCTATATGGCAGATTGACTGTTGGGCCCCCTCAGGCCACAAGGCCTGGTAGAAACTGCTACCATTGCACCTCCTAAAGCTACTCTCCCGTCTACACAGCAAAAGACAAAAAACTCATCAAAAACCAAAACCTAAAAATTGCTTCGAACGTCAGTTTTTTGTCCAAAGTGGTTGGGTTTCCGACCAGATTTTTGGGTTGGTTTTCAATTTTTTGGTGCGTTTTTTGTGCAGTTTTTAATGTATGCAAAATTCATAAACCTTCGTAAAATACTTGGGCATTTTTTCAGCAGAACCATTCAGAAAGGTGCCAAAAAACATCCGGCGCTTTACATAGAGTTCAATAGTAAATTTTCTGCCCTGCTCTGTCATTTTCTGCAACATGTTACAAAAAAAGACCAGCAGCAAAAAAGCAGAAATAAAAACATTCTGTGGAGACTACAGAATGTTTTTACTATTAGGCAGGGTTCACACAGCATTACGCTGGGACTTCGGGAGCTTGCGCCAACTCCCGCGGTGTGCGGGGGCCGGCAGCCCGCCGGCCCCATAGACATTCATTGCTAGCGGAGCGTATTCGCCCCTAGTAATTGACATGCCATTTATCTCCCCGCTTGCCGTATTGTGCGAGTGGGGAGAGAAGGCGTAATTCATAGTTCTGTATGAGATTTGTGGATTACCGTAATGACTGGGACGTATCTCGCCCCGTATTTCGCTCAGTATGGCGCTGAATATGGGGCGAAATAGGTCCAAATTTAAGCCGTGTGAACATAGCCTTAAAGCCTAGGGCCCACATGTATGGAAACTGTTTATGTCTAAAACTCACTTTATTGCCCATGGCAACCAATCCGAGCTCATAGCAACCCATCAGAGCCAATAGCAAACAATCAAAGCCCATAGTAACCACTCAGAGCTCATAGTAACCAATGAGAGCCAAAAGCAAACAATCAGAGCCCATAGTAACCAATCAGAGCTCATAGCAACCCATCAGAGCCCATAGCAACCCATCAGAGCCCATAGTAACCAATCAGAGCTCAAAGCAACCAATCAAAACTCATAGCAACACATCAGAGCCCATAGCAATCAATCAGAGCTCATAACAACCAATCAGAGCCCATAACAACCAATCAGAGCCCATAGCAACCAATCAGAGCCCATAACAACCAATCAGAGCCCATAGCAACCAATCAGAGCAGCTCTCTCATTTTTCCACAGCACTATATGTAATGAAAGGGGCGCTCTGATTGGTTGCTATGGGCAACAAAGTGAGTTTTAGATCTAGACAGTTTTCATACATGTGGCCCTATGCGATCTGTTTTCAGTCGTTTTTGCAGAAAAAAAATAAACACTGAAAAAACGGCTGAAAATGTGTCCAGTGGAGGCATAGCCTTATAGTTCGAAAAATAAGGTACTTAGATTCAGGTCAAATTTGACATTGTCCTGAATCCGAAGCACAACACTGGTTATTTCTTTCATGTATCTATATATAAATTACATGAGCCTTATTTATGAAACTGTCCAGCAGTAAGACTGTTTTTGCTGCCCATATTAACCATTCAGAGCTCATAGTAACCAATCAGAGCTTAGCTTTCATTTTGTCAGAGCACTACATAAAATGAAAGCTGAGCTCTGATTGGTTGCTATGAGATCTGATTGGTTGCAATTGGCTCTGATTGGTTGCTATGAGTTCTCTTTGGTTGCTATGAGCTTTGATTGGTTGCTATGGGCTCTGATTGGTTGCTATGAGATCTGATTGGTTGCTATTGACTCTGATTGGTTGCTATGGGCAACAAAGTGCGTTTTCGACCTAGACAGTTTTCATACATGTGGCCCTATTGGATCTGTTTTCCGTCCTTTTTGCAGAATCGAAAAACACTGAAAAAACGGCTGAAAATGTGTCCAGTGGAGGCATAACCTTATAGTTCGAAAAATAAGGTACTTAGTTTCAGGTCAAATTTGACATTGTCCTGAATCCGAAGCAGAACACTGGTTATTTCTTTTGTGTATCTATATATAAATTACATGAGCCTTATTTGTGAAACTGTCCAGCAGTAAGAATGTTTTTGCTGCCCATAGCAACCATTCAGAGCTCATAGTAACCAATTAAAGCCCAGCTTTCATTTTGTCAGAGAACTACATAAAATGAAAGCTGAGCACTGATTGGTTGCTATGAGATCTGATTGGTTGCAATTGGCTTTGATTGGTTGCTATAGGTTCTGATTGGTTGCTGTTGGCTCTGATTGGTTGCTATGGGCTCTGATCGGTTGCTATGGGCTATGATTGGTTGCTATGGGCTATGATTGATTGCTATGGCGATAAAGTCACTCTTGCTGTTAGATTATTTTGGTGCATGAAGCCCCATGTCTCACTGTCATAACCAAATCAACGTTCATTAAGAAATTCTCCTCTTTCACACGTTGCTGCTAAGTCACACTGTTTCTGGCCGATGCAATGTCAGGAATTAGCTGGTGATGACAGGGAAGTGTCCACGCATGGATTGTGGAGGCTATTTTCTACATGCCGCATTAAATTCTGGAAATGTAATATTCCAGTGATGTCTGGTAGCGCCCGTAGTAAACAAAGAGCCCTGCTGGGTGACTTCTTCACGACTCACTAGAATCTGCTATTTTATACAAATTTTAACAGGCAACGTTACATAAAGCGCTCATGTATTTTCCAGACCTCATCTGCTCTGGCAAAGTAAATGATGCATATTATGTCAGACAAGAGCATTGCATCATGGGATGACGGAGGATCACACAGCAGATTGTGCCGTTCTTTAACCAGATGCCACTCAAAGTGTTCTGACCTTCATGTGAGCGTTTTACAGATAGCAGAGATAAAGTGATATTAAAGGGGTATTTCAGATGCATCAAATAAATCTTATATTGAGAAGGTATATAATGTTACAGTTACATACCTTACATAGCAATTCCATTAGTATTTTAAGGTGATTTTTTGCCAAACCCCCCCTCCCCCCCACCACCACCACCTTGCCTATTTGAGAGCCATAAGTGATAGAGAAACAAAACCTGACATATGTCTTATATACGTTTATAAGATTTGATGCAGAATTTCTGAGGCGTGTATAATTTTTTGAACTGCATATCATGTGACCCAGTAGGCTTGACATCACCGAGCCTTTTTTCCCATTGTGCTCAGTCTAGTCAAACAAAGGTCTGTTTATGTAAAGAGCAGTGAGTAGCTACAATGTAGCTGAGTGATTAGCACTTCTGCATTTCAGCATTGGGGGTTTGCTAGCTTCAAATCCCTGCAGGAGACAAACATGCTATTTATTTTTTTCTTTTTATTTATTTGCACTGCTTGACTAATTACTAAGGAGTACAGAGGACAGGAGTAGAATAAAAAGCCCCCTGGGGTTAAAACAATTCGTTGGATTTAACATATATATATAAATGTTAAAAATAATGCAAAATGTTTGTTTATATTAAAATACTTAAGTAGTAGGTACATAAGAGTTAAAATGTATCCGTCATTGGTTTCTAAGTATTGGGAAGTGATGATACGATCTGTTGGACCAATGATTGTCTTTCCAATTGTTTTTAAATGATAAGTGGAGTAAAGAGAAGTTAAGCTGTGATCAAGAATCTGTGAGATTCGAAACGCGTTAGCGTAATTTCCTCTTAAACCTGCTTTTTTAGCTGTTTTCCTATGGCTGTACTTGATTAAATAAACATACCTACCGTTTACAATTCACGCTAGATGCCCCCATTTTTGGATTCTTATTTTGTTACATTGTGTTCGTCTATAATTGTGTCTCTGGTAACAATCAGAACACAATAAATGCACAAATCCAAGTAATTTGAAATGGTTCACTTACTTTTTCTTGCATCTTTTTATATCAATCTGCTTATGTCCTTCTCAATAACATGCTGCAGGTAGATCAAACTGCATCTTTCACATCTGATCTATGTACAGTATCTTGTGTAATAACATGTGTTGAATAATGTCAAAATACAACATTTCAGTTAAAAGACTTGTAGGAGATTGAAAAAAATTTGGTCACATTCTCACAGAAACAGGCGGTATCAGATATTGCAACTCAGCTCCAGTGACTTGAAGGGTCGGTTCACACGGCTTATTGCCGATGTAATTGTGGGGACAGATTTCACCCCGCAATTACGCCGGCTGCCGTGCAGCGGGGGTGGGGGGCTGGCAGCTCGCCGGCCCCATAGACAGTCATTATTCACGGCACTTACACGCCATAAATAATTGACATGTTACTTTCTCCTCGCCTGGCAGATTCGCCGAGCGGGGAGAAGAGACGGAATCCATAGTTCTCTATGAGAACTGTGGATTACCGTAATGACTGGGACGTATTCCAGCCGTATTGCAGCGCAAATACAGCGCGCAGTATGGCTGAAATCAGTTTCCAAATCAGCCGTGTGAACGAGCCCGAATGCTGTCAAAGCCTATGGAGAAGAAATTCTGGAGAAAAAAATGATATTTTTAAGTCATACAAACCCTTTTACTGTTTGGGTTTTGGCTTCTCCTCCAGGGGGTAAAATACACAGAACACAGTTTCTTGTATTTTTTATAAGCTCTTGATGTAGAGCACGGCTGCAGAGCACAGCACAGTCTGCAAGAGCTTAAAAATCATCCCACTATTAAAATATGATACAGTCGGAAGGTGATAAACATCTCAATAATCAAAATGCCTATTTATTTCGTTCTCATCTGCCAGGGATGATAATCAATGTAAATCCATCACTCAAATCTTACAAAGAGCATTTTAATTATGTGGGATTGTTCTAGACGATCTTCTACCCCAATGGAAGGGGTAAGAACACAATAAAACCTGTTTTGGATGAATTGCATTGCATATGTATTAGGTACTTCACTGCCAACATCTCATAAGGGTTCGGATATGGCTTGTGATTATTATGATTGGAGGTGTGATTAAAATCACTAGCAAGTCCCTGATTGTGATTTCTTCTCCTCCGCAGGGAAGACAGGACTTTGTCTGAAAAAAAATTCTATGTCAGGATAACAGAACTCTGCAAGTCATTAGTAGTTGTAGTGACTTTCATATCGTAAAGAGAGACCATGCTATGGGACCACTATTCTATGAGACCCATGGGGGAACTGCAGGGAAATGCCTCCCCAGTTTCATGGTGTTTGTCTGTAGTCACTACTTGGGAGAGCTTACTGCATCCAGACTACAGCTCCGGGGAGTATAATACTAGTAGTATAACGTATAAATCTATATGCCGCAGCTCCTTCTATGGGTTATTATCTGATGAGACAACTCCTTTCTAAATATCACCACTGAGACACTCATCTGATTGCCCTGGATCCTGCTTCCGACACCTCATGAAAGAGCTGATTGTACCAGGGGAAGCTGCGGCAAGCCAGACATTGCGGGAGGAAATGTAGTATTATATGATGACTATTCAGATCAGTGGCCATCCATACATAGGCTCAAGCTCACCAGAGTGGGAGTCACAGGTATAAATTGGCTTTCTGTTATGGTCTATAGAAGGTCCTGAGTGGTGGACCCACTTCTATGATGTTGGCATGCCCTAAAAGGGCATCAATAGGGGTTCGCCTTCTAAGATAACACTTTAACTGCTATACCTGTTTGAGCCAGGCCAAGACTATAGAAAACTGAATCGCCAGAGGAAGACACTATAAAAACCTATTGCAAAAAAGACCAGATTGATAATGGTAACTGGAAAGGGACCATTGGTCACAGATGGAGCTACAAGACCCATCAAGCAGCAGTCAACATTGAGACTGACCACGTCACCAATGATATAGACAAAATATGAGGATGAAAGGAAAGGCAGGCGAACCCAGCCTTGCAAAAGCAACCACCGAATGGGTTCTATTGCCCCAACTGTCCAAAAATCAGTGGCTTTTCAGCCAACTTAATACGCAGAAGTTATCTTGATGCTCATCAGAGATCACTAATGATGATACCTGTTTGAGGTGAAGCAAGAGATTTGGAGCCTTAGATTTAGCTCTAAAGTCCATGGGGGTGAGTCCCTTTAAGCTTTTTTTTTTTTTTTTTTTTTAAATAACCCTTTACACTGAACATACTGTTGGTAGCATGTTTCAGAGGGAGATAACCTGAGGAGATTAATATATAGTTTTGTGGAGAAAGATTCAGTAGAATTTGTTATTTATTCATTTGAATTTCTGTTTATTCTGGTTCAAGAAGTCCAGGGGGCGGTCCTATCAGTGATTGACAGCTATCTCTATATGCATGCTCATACAAAGAAGTCTTTTAATCACTGATAAGACTGCCCACTGGGCTCCAGAACCCAGAATAAGCAGGAATTCTAAGCTGAATGTGCCTGCCCTTGTCAGATTGCAGATGTTACACAGCTTAAAGGGGTTGTCTCGCTACAAGGATTGCTTTTTATGTTAAAGGTCTTGTAAATACAAGTCACTTTGCAATATGTGTCCACTAACAGTGTCCTACCTATTCTGAGATATCCCCTCTTGTATGGGCTGCATCAGCTCCTCAGGTCGCTATAGCTACAGACCTGTTCAATCCCTCCTGATAGGCTGCCAGTACTGGTCACTATAGCTACTTACCTGTTCAATCCTTCCTGATAGGCTGCCAGCACTGGTCACTATAGCTACAGACCAGTTCAATCTTTCTTGATAGGCTGCCAGCACTGGTCACTATGGCTACAGGCCTGTGTGATC
The DNA here is from genome assembly GCA_025379985.1 of Phyllomedusa bahiana. Lineage (NCBI taxonomy): Eukaryota > Metazoa > Chordata > Amphibia > Anura > Hylidae > Phyllomedusa > Phyllomedusa bahiana. The sequence goes on along the minus strand of JAODAL010007855.1, from coordinate 27,034 downwards.
TATCCTGATAGGCTGGCAGCACTAGTTGCTATAGCTACAAACCTGGCTTCTACTGCAGCCTCGTAGGAGCCAGTAAACACACCCCTGAATTCAAAATGAAACCAAGAAAACAGGACTGAGGTAAGATGAATCATTGTAATGAGACAACCCCTTTAAGGCCTGGTAAGTACCAGCGTGGGAGACTGGCTGGAAAACCCTGATTCTGTTGACACTTGTCAATGGTTCTATAACATGCTGCCTGCAGATTAGATAGTATGTTCAGTATGATGATTCCCTTTAAATAGGGCCTTATAATTTCTGTATGGTCTATGTATTTGAGAAACCTTTTTGACCAAAAACAATGGTTTCCAACTGTGGCTCTCCAGATCTTGCAAAAACAACTACATTCCCAGCATACTGCTGAATACCTGCTAAGGGTTGTAGTTCCGAAAGAGCTGGACATCCGCAGGTTTAAGACCACTGTTATCAAGAAATGTTAAGTATCATTGCACAGTGTAATCTGAGGAAACTAGCCGTTGGCGAGGGGAAAGCTCAGTCTAATCCCAGCTGACATAGGGCCATTAAAAAAAAGAAAAAAGATTGTACAGCCATAATTGAAAAGCTCATTTTATTCCAGTAAGGATCTCTCAACCGCAATCAATTTCACATCACATCATAAATAATGGAGGTCAACACAGAAGCATTAAAGCCTCGGCTTACTCTGACAGTGTTAAAATGGTATAAACAGCCCCTCATTGCTCGCTGTGCACGTGTGGGTGGACATTAAAACACCTTTAAGGAGATTTTGATTGGCAGCGCACAGTTCTCCCCACAATCCACTTTATTGCTGACATAATAGAAATAGAAAAACACTTAGGATGCTGCACAGCTGCGTTCAATAAAGCCTTCCTCGTAATGGATGGCAAAATTTCTAAGGCAGAATATACATTGCAATCCTATTTATACATGGACTGCAAAATCTGCCATTGAGACACAAAGCCTTTGTATGTGATGTTTGCATCTGCCCACAAATGTCTCCGACTCCTAAGGAGAGACTTTTTGATGGCAGATAAGTGGCAAGTGGTCAATCAAGTCATATCAATTTACATCCAGCTTGAGGAACGCAATGTTATGTTGGAGTGGAGTTTATTGCACTTGCTGAGTGTTTTTCAGTAATACAATAAGATATCAGGCTGTATAGAGGAGATAGCACTCCCTACATGATCATCCTATCAAGCAGCATTGTAGCTCTTCAGTACATACTCTAGTTCTACATCTGTCGCCTGAATGTTGATTCCTGTTTGTCTTGCAGGGGGGCATGCTGAAAGCTTCGGGATCTGTAGAAGACATGAAGGGGACCTGACATCTCTCCAGACATGTCTGCTCCCCTAAAAAAATATTATACAGCACCTTCTCTAAGAAATTTGCTTCTACTGTTTCTCTATTATTCTCTTTGGAAATCTGCAAATAAATTGCCAGCTGGGTGTTCCTATTCTCCCTGTAAATGGAGCTGAGCCTGACACATTATGGCACTATCAGAATTGATTTGATAGTGTTAGACTAGGGACGCACTCTATTGACAAGGGGAATGGTAATATCCATAAGTTTTCAGGAGGAATGACAGAGGAACTACTCAATGCACAGTTGTAAAGAAAAGTGGTCCAGCATTGCTATGTCATGCAAGTATTTACTGAAACAGAAAAACGGACAGGTCCCCTCTGACAGAGTCAGGGCTCATGCACCTTTCCATTATATCGTGTCTATAACCTGCTATAGAACACTTCTGTTGTTCCATGTGCCCAGGCTTGGACTGACTGAGAGGGGAGAAGGGAAATCCTCTCGTGGCCTCTAGGCATGGGAGGTCTGAGCCTTTTTTTTTTAAGGGAGAGAGGCAGAAAACAAGAGTCATGTACAGTAGCTGGTTGGGCTCCAAGTATCAACTCTACTGGTGGGCCCCAAGAATCAAATCCACTTGTGAGCCCCAAGAATCAATTCCACTAGTGGGCCCCAAAAATCAACTGCACTGGTGGGCCCCAAGAATCAACTCCACTGGTGGGCTACAAGACAACTCCACTGGTGGGCCCTAAGAATCAACTCCGTTGGTGGGCCCCAAGAATCAACTCTACTGGTGGGCCCCAAGAATCAACTCCACTGGTGGGCCCCAAGAATCAACTCCACTGGTGGGCCCGGGGCACCCCAGTCTGACACTATATGTGCCATTGATCTCCTATGGAGGTATAGAAACTTGTTCTTATGTATTCTTTTGGAATCCATTAAAATTGTTTCCTGACATCTTTAAATGATCAAAATTATCCACCTCCATGGCAACCATTAATTTCCTCTTCTGGAAATGCTTCTCCTGGCCTCCCCACGTGGCGTACTGCCCACTATTGCTTTTCCTCTGCTGGCACCAAGCATTTTAAAGGATCAGCGAGTGCCATGGTTCTTCCACAGTCAATATCCTGTCTCCTCAGACTGTTTAAAGGGGACTTCCCATTTCATTAATTAGCTTTCAATATGTAGGTAAAAGTAAACCAAGACTATTTCCAAAAACATTGCTGTTTTCATTTTGTGTTTCTTTAGAGTAAGGATCAGACCTTATTTTCTGCTTTTGCACCAAAGCTTCCCTAGCTACCATTATAATCAGTGTCTTCGGCACACCATAAACTATTGAGTGCCAGTTGAAAATCCAAGTTCAGTTCCATATATTAAACATCAATGGCAATTTTTTGAAATTTTTTGTAACACTTTATTATCCACTCATTTTGAAAAGCATAATTTCAGCTCCAGCCTCGGAACATCCTTAAATGTGCAAATTTTTAAAGTTTTGGTCCTTAACCCTTAAACCAACCATGACATTCCTGTACGTCATGGTGCAAAGCCCTTTGATGCACCATGGCGTCCAGGAACGTCATGGAGACCGTGCGGGCACAGGTGCTGTCTCCTCACGATCGCTGCGGGAACCTGGAGGTGATTGACAGCCGGACTCCTGCACTTCCCGTCGGGAGCGGAGATAACTCTGTTCCCGGCGGTTTAACCCCTTAACTGCCGCAAATAGCAATCGCAGCAGCTAAAAAGTATGACAGAGGGAGAGAAAGCTCCCTCTGTCTTCTATCAGAACCCTAGCAACGAAATTGTAGGGTTCCGGTGGTTGCCATGGCAACCTGGGGGGTCAGACTGTGACATCATCCTGTGATGTCATCCTGCCTGGGGGCGGAGTCTGACAGGATGATTGACAGGTATAATACATTGCAGCATGTCTATGATTATTGGAAAAAAATTAAATTTGTTATTTTCACAGCCTAACGTTAAAAAAAATCGTCTAACACCTGTGGGGTCGATACACCCACTGCACCCCTGGATATATTCTTTAAGGGGTGTAGTTTTCTAAATTATGATGTTTTTAGGGGAGTTTAAGTTTTAGCACCTTAGGGTGTTTGCAAACCTGTAATGGCCCCTAAAAAATACCCTAATAAATATGAGACCCAAAAGTTCAGTAGGTGCTCCTCTACTCTGAGGTTTGTGGTTAAGTCAAATATCCCATATGTGGCACAAGTGCACTATCTCTAAAACTGGGGAATCAATATTGAGTTGCATTTCCCTGGTCACATCTACTGTGTTCCAATGAGTAATGGGTAAAAATTTAAAATCTTCAAGAAAAGTGATATTTTGAAATTTCACCTCTTTTTTTTTTCTTACATTTTTGTGAAACACCTAATGGGTTAACAAACTTTATAAGGGTTGTTTTGAATACCTTGCGAGGTGAAGTTTCTTAGATGGAGGCATTTATGGCGGTGTCTAACATAAAGGCCCCTCAAAGCCACCTCAGAACTGGACTGTTCCTTAAAAAAAAAAAAAATACTAATTTTCTATATAAATTCTAAATAAGATTTTCTACAAAATTTAAGAGCCCCCTAATGTCCTAAAAAAGTCCTAAAAAGTTTTAAAAAAATATGAGATTGTTTAAAAAATGATGCCAGCATACAGTAGACTTATGGTAGATGTTCGTTATTTACTAATTTGTTCGGTATGACTGTCTGTCTTACACGTAGACGTTTTTGAACTTTTTTCACAATATTTTGATATATTTCACAAATAAACAAGGATTGTTTCGACAAAATTAATTGCTAACTTAAAGTACAATGTGTCACGTGAAAATTAACATGAATATGTAAAACCATTAAAAAGTTATTCTCCGATAAAGTGACACATGTCAGATTTGAAAAATAGGGCTTGGTCTTTAAAGGGGTTGTATCATTTCATTAAATGGTCTTCAGAATAAGGGGACAGTGAAAACAAGCAACTTTGCAATTGTTGCAATTGGATGTCATTTGCAAAGCTGTCTTGTTTTAAACAGTTGGCCGTACCCTTCGTTTTCTGTAAACACTTTTCCCCATTGCCATCGGATCCCACCTCCATTCATTTCATTGGCTGACGGCTCACTAATTTACATTCTGTTGGGGGCCCTCGGTCGTATTCACGGAAGCGCGCATTCCTGCCTCTCTCACTCAGAATAAGGGGTCTAGCAACAATTTCACTCTATACAGCCACCAGCTCCTCAGTGACACTGCAGCTGCTTCTACAATCAGAAAACAGCAGAATTGTGCCTCAGTGCCTAATGCTCCTGCGTGTAAGGGGCTGGCAACAATTTCACTCTATACAGCTAGTAGCTCCTCAGTGACACTGATGCTGCTTCTACAATCAGAAAACAGCAGAATTGTGCCTCGGTGCCTTGTGTAAACATAGAAGGGAGACGGATCTGTGCTGTGGATGAGTTCATAGAAGACTGGATTCAACTGTTACAAACCTCCAGCTGTGAGAGGAGAAGAGATCAGTTCTCGGAGTTCATAGACGACTGTCTAGACTGAAAGCAGGCCTGTGGTATGTAAAAAACTCTTACAAAATAAGACTGCATAGGGAGAGGACAGTGACATGTGGACTCAGAGAGGGGGACACACTGACTCGGGAGTGAGCATGAACAATGAAGTGGGGGATGATGTCATCCCCCTTCAGTTAAGAAACACCCAGCTGGAAGGGGAAGAAACGCCCCTGGATTTCAGGAACTGAGAGAATCAATGTCACGTTTACTGGCCGCAAAGCCAGTAACGCCCTGGTACAGGAGATCCTCAGGGCTCACCGTGGGCACAGATGGCAGTACTTGTGGCAGGTAGCCGAAGTGCAGGACACAGGTGACGGATAAACGATGCAGAAAGCTGTTTAAATGGAAGCAAAATTCCCAGGGTGATAACAGATTTACAGCAGGAAAGCTGACTGGTGGCAGCGACAGGAGTTCAGCAGATAACGGGTGCCTGGCCCAGCGCAGGGTTAAAGCACCACGTTCAGTTCAGAAGCGTGCAGACACTCTGGAAACCAGGGGGTTAACAAGGCAGCAGCTTAGCAGCAGAGGTCTAGCTCTATGGAAGCACACCAACGAACTGACCCAGAGTCCAGGGAGGAAGTTCCTTATGAAGGAAAGGGTCAGGGGTCACGGGCAGGAAGCAGGAGCACTGTGTGTATAAATGAGCGCAGGCTGGCGCGCGCGCGCCCTATGAGGTGCGCACAAAACGCTGGGAAGCCACAGTGGACGGACACTCGGAAAGCGGGACCAGGGAGTAACGCTGAGCAGAAGCAGGTGTAAGCAAACTGGACATGCTGTAAGCCCCGGACAGAGAGCCACAGCGGACCCAGACACAGGGGCACGGACGCGACCGCGGTCTAAGGCACGGGCCGCGGCGCGATCCGTGACAATCAAGCTCCAAGAAAACAGCCGAACTGATGAAGCGATACATCCCTTTAAGTCCAAAACAGGCTTAGACCTTAAGGGGTTAATGGACTCTTCTGAAAGAAATGCTTGTTTACATTTCCACATTTCCTTCACCTTGAGGTATTATTGTACTTGATTCCACTGTGTGAACTGTTTGTCAAGCAAATCTCTCTGCTCTTACTGGCTACAGCAGTGGTCAGGATGGTGGCATCATTCCCTTCTGTGTTCCTTATCTTAAAAGACGGGAGCTTGTTTACATTTCTTACTGACAAGCTTTAACCCCTTAGAGCGTTGCAGCTTTGTGTACTACAATTTACGAACCTCCTGCACTCATGTCACAGGATCAGCTAGGAATAGCAGAGCTGATATGCCAATCACTGTTATAGAACCATCCATAGCCTGAACAGGAAGTGCAGGTGTAAAGTTGCCCCTGGCTCTGTAAAACAGCACAGGGAGAAAACCTCTTTAAACATTCATCATCCATACTTTCCCTGCTTGATCAATAAGGTTCCCAGGTTCCTATGAAGGGCTAAGGTGTTCTAGAGTTGTGACTACTGGTTTCTGATCTGTATTGTTTCCATACCACATCTGCCTGTCTGCAGCCTGTCCTGACCTCTTGGCTTCTTATTAATTAGAGAGGATTGTGCCTGTCCTGACCTCCTGACTTCTTATCCATAAGAGAAATCCATGCCTGACCCAACCTCCTGACTGCTAATCAGTTTAAAAAGAATTTTTTTTATCTGCTCTGATGTTCTGTATGTGAGTGAGCTCTACCTGCCCTGACCTCATACTGGCTGACTACACTCCTCGTCTTCTGCTTTGGCACTGTGATTTGCAATCTTCTAGAGACAGGTGCTCTGTTATACTACATTGAGGGTAGTGACCTGGGGATGCCAGGCAATGAAATCCAGATCCCGGAATAAGTGTGCAAGAGACTCTGCTGCTTGGTCAAATCTGCCACAACCTAGGGGATCCACATGCTCAATAGGCCATTTGTCATATAAATATATAGTGCATAATAGAGTCGCCTTATGATGGCAACTGAGTGCCTATAGGTCCATTAGAAGGAAACACAGAGACTCCCTGTGCAGGTGTCCAGGATTTGGGCATGGGGCAGTGCAATTTGCATGGACTACTAAAATATTAGGATCTTTACACAAAGTAAAGTTTTTGGAGCAAAAAAAATATCTAATCAACAAATATTTTTGTGAATTTTAGATGTTTTTTTCCCGCCGGATTTAGAGTCAGAAACCGAGTCCCATTCATCTCTATAGGGTTTTGGACGCTGATCCAACATAGAGATGTTTTGGACGTGTTTTTTGACATACAATATGGTGGAAGATTGAACATGTTACAAGTTTTTTCCGGTTTGAAATGCTTGTTATGTGGATGGACCCTAATGGGTTTTCTCACTACAATGATAAGCTTTCAAAATGTGTGGAAAGTCAAATGAAGACTTTTACTAAATATATTGCTCTTTTGATATTGGTCAGGAGATAAGAGAGATTTTATCTGCTCTGAGTGTACACAAGTGTCTCTATGTTAGCGGCCATATCTCCCTTCCTGATTAGACAGAGAGCAAAGAATAACATCAAGTTGGTGGGACTGAGCAAAGTCTTTATCTCTTATAAGATTAGCTTGTTTACCTGATAAGCACTTGTTTTCCCTCTTTGGAGCTTTGCGTACTACAGATTAGCTCTCTTGCAAGTATGTCACTGTAACAGGATCAGCTTTTTATAGAGGAGCTAAATATGCTAATCACTGCTATAGAACCACCCACAACCTGACTAGGCAGTGTGAGTCTGAAGTTGCCTCTAACGGATCTTCGACCACTTTAAAGGGGTTTTATCATTATACGCTTTTGCAGACTTGAGCTGTTTCTATCAGCTTCAAATCCAGGCTCGAATCTCTCCTCTCAGTAGGCATGCCTCTCCTGCCAGGAGGTGTGTCTCCCCTCAAAGAAGAGTTGTGACATCATCATTCTGTGTGAGCAGTGGAAGGGAGAGGATGTCTCAGCTCTGAAGCCCTCCTGCAATGTTCTCATGGCTACAGAGCTCTCAGCTCCAGGCTCCACAGGCTCCTTGTAACCAGAACACCTGCATTGTTGTATCCAGAACACCTGCATTGCTGTAAACAGTTATACATACAGCCTGAACTGATGAAACAAATGTGAGAAATGCACTCTCATGCAGGAGGTAGAGCAGACTTTATAAGGCTGTTATATGGAGGGAGCAGAGGGTATAAGACTGTGTTATATGAGGGGAGAGTGAATCTAGAGAGGAGCTGAGACAGCCTTTATTATACAGACACAGCCATCTCAGGCAGTTCGTTTCACTTTCAATTTTAACAGCTCAGAGGGGAGTAAGCACAGAGTGTAGGCAGCCAATCACAGCACAGGGGGAATGTCCTGTCCAGGGGGCATGTCCAAACAGACTGAATGAAATATCAATCAGCCAATCACAGAAAAGGGGGCGTGTCCCATCAACTTGCTGCAGAGATAGCTATAGATGCACAGATTAGCTCAGATCTGCTATACTAAGTGACTTAGGTAATGCAAAACCATTGCAAAAGTGCTTATTTTTACTGTCCCCATCATTAGAGATGTGATCTTTGTAGCAAGAAAACCCCTTTAAGGATATTTTATCAAGTTAACCAGATGAGAAATTTTTATTTCATAGTCATGATATAACCAAAGATAAAACCAAGGAATACGATATTAAACATATCATTTGGTGGATCTGTAATGTAACAACGGAATATTTTTACTCTAAATTCTGATATTACAGCCACTTTTCCTGGAAATGCTGAGCTCATGGAGTATCAGGAACGTTCTACCATGCCGTCTGCTCACAATCTATCGATCTACATTTGATTTTATGTTGTCCAGTCCACGAATTAATCCCAACACAGCTAGAAGTGTAATTACAAAACAATGCATTGCAGATACTGATGGGCTGTTTTGTTCAGCTCTGGAGAGACTGAATAAGTGGAGCCGTCTCTGAATCATCTGGTTATCTGGGGACTTAACAGGAATTGAAATTCAGCTAGTTTGTCTTACGACTCCTGTGCTTGCAGAGTTCTACACAAAATGAGCACAGATTAAAGAACCCAGTTAATATTCCTGACTGCTCCTTGCTCTTTTTTTTTTTTTTTTCCAATACAGTTAATCCTCATTGCAAGGAGCTGCTGTAATGGAAGATGCAGGGGTGGGGGGCAGGAGGGCTAATAAATCTTAGATTCCACTCTATGATATCTATCGTGACAAATAAGAATACCCACAAGCCTGATGGGGGGAATCTTTATGGTGACACCTGCACATTTGGTATTATGAGGTAGTAGACGGGTATATAATGAATATATGACCGGAGGATTCTAAACAATTTATGTTAGGCAACATTTCCATATCAGTACATACATGTAGGCACTTTGTGTGCCTCAGTGTTTCTAAGGCAGAGTACTCATATGATATGGCATTGTCAAGTCTGATATACATATATATGAGTGTTGTATATTTTTATACCTTTATACCTTTGTACTTTTCAAATTCTAATTTTTCCCTGCTACTAAACTGCTCAGCTATAAGAAACTATGCAATATAAGATGGCGCCGACATCCTGTGTACCGCACCCAGATGACGTCAAATATTTACTGGAAATCAGATGTTTTATCAGAAATAAGATGACTTTCTGGAAACCACCTGAGATGATGCTAATATTGCGGTTAATCCAACCAATAAGAAGTGGACAGCAGAAGATGTCTGATTTGTTGCAATAATAAACACGCCTTAACCATGTCCCTTCCTTTCCTGTGTATATATACTTGTGCACATAATAAACTCCAGGAAGTGCTGATGGGACCAGGGTGAGAGCATGAGCTGGGTTTGAAATGGAACACTGTGTCTGTGTCATTCTTAGCACAGTGCACACATGCTATTTGAGATTGGGAATAACTGACTGACCCGGGTATTGTCGTTTTCACAACTATGACAGCATGTGAGGCTTAAAATCAGAAGCAGTCAGAGTTAAAGCATATGGCCACAGATTTACTTGGGGACCTCATCATGAGTCCATGATTCCAATGTGTACATGAATATTAAAGGGGTTGTCCGCCTAATTTTTTATTTTTTTAAATTTATGAATTTGGTGATGAACAAAATCATGGTCCCAAATCAGGATCCAATGCCCATCCATTACAGTAGCATTTAAAAGGTCTACGTAATTGTTTGTTAATTTTTTTTTATCATACTACTGCTATTTAATATTTAAAGGGGTTGTCTCAACGCGCTGCTTCACAGAGCCAAAAGCAGCTTTCATTCATGCATCCTGCCTCTTCTTGGTCAAGCTGTGGGTGATTAGCATATCAGTTCCATATTCAAAGGTCTGCTTATTACTTTGACATGAGAGCAGGAGATGTTTATCTAAGGTCCAAAGAAGCTTCAGAGCTAAGGTAAACAAAAGTCTCTTTTGTTTGTTAGATCAGATAACACTCAAGTTCTCAAGTTGGGGAAGTTCTGTGTGCCAACCTGTGTAATCCCTGCTGTCAGACAAAACAAACAGCAAGGGAGAGCAGGGTAGAGCAGGTTGGTAACCTAGAGAAACCTAAATGCACTCAGAGCTGATAAAATCACTTATCTTCTCAACAAAGAAAAATAAACAAAGCAATGTATTTGGAAAACGTCTTCATTTTCTGTTCACTACATGCTGAAGTCTAATCATTGTAGTGAGACAACCACGTAAAAAAAGTTATACTCTCCTCTTACTTCACCTCACATTCACGTCTGTGCCGTCCTTGCTCTCTGCCAGTTTTGTGTTTCCTTTTTACTTCTCCCAAGCTGGGATATCACATACCACCGCCTGACTTCAATATTTGGACAGCACGGTGACTTCAGCCAGTGGCACATGACTGCTGCAGACAATCAGGAGCTACAGCAGGGTTGTCCTTATTCAGAGAAAGCAGGAAGATAACTGAAGACCGTCAGAGAGTGAGGACGCTGGATCAAAGGAGAAGAGAGAGGTGAGTATATTTATTTTTTATTTTTAATAGACACTAGTATGAGAAAAATAAATAGTTGAACAGCTGCTTTTATTGCTGATTTGGGACCATGATTTAGTTTAGTACCAAAAATTCAAAATGAGCTCAGATTAAAGAACCCAATTTATATCCCTTACTGCTCCTTGTTCTTTTTTTTATTTTAAATGGACACTAGTATGATAAAAAAAAAATATGTTTAAAAAATTTGGTGAACACCCTTTAATTGCTATTTATTCAAATACCAGATTCTAACTCCGCAGGTTTCTTAAAGTCATAAGAATAAGATTTTGGTAGGCAAAAAAAAAAAAAAAACAGGCACAATAATACCAAGAACAGGGTACTGTAGGCATGTAAAAAGGCATGTAAAAACAGGTACAGGTAACACAGCATATAATGCAAACACCCAAAATAAGTACAAAATACAAAAGCTTTATTGAGGTCACATAAAAACATTTAAAAATAGCCATAAAATCATACAACAATAACTCAGATTCCTAAATAGAAGCAAGAGTGATGACAACATGGACAATAGCAATGAATGCAAGCCCAGGTAATATAAATACTGTCCATTCATAGTGACCCCACAATTGGGGACATCTTTTATTGTAGCATTGGTACTCGCCACAAAATGCTTCAATATGGTGTTCACCTATTGATACCCTGTGGCTTTATAGATGTCCCTGCATGAACCCTCATATTGATGATACCAGGGATATGCGTCAAGACTTTTTTTTATTGGAACTTGTGTATAAACCTGAACCTTAAAAGTGGGGCCATCAGGTTTAGGTCGTTCTTAGTGCTCTTTTAGGGCCAGAAACCGATAAGTGGGGCCACCTTTTTTAGGTAATCACTCTGCTATAGACAGAAAAGAAAATAAAGAGAGCCATAGGGATAGTTTCTGCACCAGACCCGAAACTTTTGAATGTGTTAAAGTTTGGTACGAATGTGCCATACAAAGTTTGGCGCACAACATAAGTCATCTTATACACTCCTCTATATCTATTTAGGACTGGTGTGTAGGTGTAAGTTACATAGATGTCGCCCAAGGTTTTTATTTACTAAAACTGTCTAATAGTAAGACTCTCTTTGTTACCAAAAGTAACCAATCAGATCCCTGCAATCATTCCAGAGCCATACAAGAAATTAAAGATGAGATCTGATTGCTTTCTATGAGCATAAAGGACTGTCTTACTAATATATATATATATATATATATATAAATAAAATTGTTGTTCAGATTAGTTAGGTAGTTAGTTAGGGGGGTGTGCAGAAAGCTTAGGGAATCAAGACTTCGTTAAATAGCATTCTCCTCTCCATAGACAGCAATAGTTAGGGAGTTTGGTATCGCCGGCTGCATCTTTCCACAAACCGAAAACTGTTACTTGGCTTCAAATTTTTTCAATTAATTTTTTATATATATATATATATATATATAATATTTTTATATAATATATTTTATTATATATATTATATATATATATATATATATATATATATATATTATGTACTAAGATAAATGAAGCCAAAGAACACTGGGGAGTTCCACCACTGGGACCACATTCATTGCTAAAAAGGGGCCCCAAGTACCCTGTCCTTCACCGTGGAGTAGTGGCTGAACATGTGCCATCTTGCTCCGAACAGAGTCAGTGAGAGCGATGGGAATAGCCAAGCGTTGTGCCTTGCCATCTCTTTAATTCCAATAGACTTTGAATGGAGTAGCAGTGCACAATTCACTAACTGCTCCATTTGAAACTTCCAGGGCAATAAGGAAGGACTGGGGGCCCTGTTGTAACAATCTATGGAAGGACCCCCAGTGATCAGACATTCTGTGGATTGGTGATAAATGTCAATAGTGGCCAAACCCCTTAAACCATCAAAGTGTACTTACCGTATCTTGGTGTAGGTCCAAAATTCTGTGCTGATTACGTTAATACATCTTTACAGCAGCCACAAGTCCATTGTTCTCATACAGAGCTCTGAATCGCTTTCAAAGACCAATTTGAAGATTATTCGTTCTGCCTGCAGCCACCACTAAGGGAAACAAACTGCAGACTATTTTATAATTGAATGTAATGTAAAAATGTATGTACTAGTAGCCTACACTACCCCGCATTAAAATCTATAACTATGCAGGGGATTAGGAGCTGTGTATCAGAAACAGAGCCCTGACCTCTGTAAAGATTTCTCATGAAGTTGATCAATAGAACCATTTTTCAGTTTATATTGACAAATATTTTGGATCTTTCTGGTCTCTTACTAAATGTGTAAAGTGAAAAAAAATCTCCAAAGAAATTTCCAAATCTCCAAAGAGGCCACAATGGTCCAAATGATGCAAATCTTCACCTGCTGATGGATTTTATCACAGTATGAAATGTGCCATGTAAACCGAACACTTCTCACCTTTCGTCTTACCCATACACCCTAATAGAGTGTAAGCTCTTGTGTGTTATCTGTTTTTACTATGTAATTTTTTTTGTCTGTACTTATCACTAGTGTTGATTGAACCATTCAAGAAAAGTTAAGTTCGAATCGAACATCTCAATTTTCCCGAAATCGAACCGAACATTTTACTGTTCATTCGAGTAAATGTTCGAGTTCGCCATGGCATTCGGCACACCATCTTAATAGTTTTCAGTGCCTTTCTGTACATTTGGCGGCATTCAATCAGTGCAGGGCACAGAGAAATGTCAAAAAAGTCATCGCTGAGGTGTAGGGCTCTCATTGGCTGCTAAAATCACATGACCATGTTATATATATATTTCACTGTATTGTGTTCTGAGCTGTTATTTAGATTAATTAGCTAGTTAAGGGGGTACGGAGCAAGCTTAGGGAATCAAGACTTAGAATTTTCCTCTCCATAGACAGCAATAGTTAGGGAGTTTGGTATTGCTGGCTGCATCTTTCTCACACTCAGAAGCTGTTATTTGGCAACAATTACAGGCCACAGGATTTGTGGCTTTCTGTTTTAGTAAAACAACTGTGTATCCCTGTGAAATCATTCTGAAGTTATCTTCTCTTATAACTCTGTGTTGTGTTGTTCCTCTGTTATTCCCCCAGAAATTCATTAAAATCTGTACTGGGGGGGTCCCAAATTGGGGGTGCATCCCTCAGTTAACATTGTCCAATCAAAGCTGCAGTCAGTGTTTGGGGGCCCACCCCTCTGCAACTGGAATGGTCCCCCCAAACTGCAGATTCAGTAATAAATTTCTAGGGGGAAAATAAAGAGGAACAACAACACAGATTAAAAAGAAGTGCCCAAATTTGTTATTTTCAGGGAAGAAAAGGGGATTTACTAAAACAGATATGTTAGGAGAGGCCACAGGTCCTCTTTAGGAGGCATGCACTTTTTAATAAATTTAGCACAAATTAGCCGTCCTACTTTAAAAACCAAATTTTCACTGTGCGCGTTGTCTTTTTTGAGGTCAGAAAAAAAGGACCACCTAGTTTTTTTCTCCTTATTTTATTAAAAATTGGGTTTTCCGGCAGTAATTTTTGCTCCCCGCAGCTGAAAAAGGGATTTTTGCCTGATGCATCTTACTCTATTAGGTCCCAAAAAAGTTTTTGTTAGTTTATGACACTATACTTTTGGATGTGACGAAAGTCTGTTATCTATGCAGACTATTTTTACTCCCAAAAGGAATGCTAGAGATTCACTTCCGGATACAAAAAATGTGGGTGTTTTTGCTGCCAAGTGCAGGACCCGTGGCGCGTAGAAATCCGTATCAGCTGCAGGTCTGCAAGTTCGGTTTTACTGTGCACTGGAAAACAACTTTAATGAACTTAAAGAAAAAAATGGTGTGGTCCTTTAAAAAGGGAGGAAAAAAAGCATCTTTCCTGCATCATTTCCTTTACCTTTTTACCACCCACTTGTTGCTTTGGCTTCAAAAACTGCATCAAAACAGCATGTAGGAAAAATCCTTAGACCAGGGCTATAACGTGAGTTTGGTCATAAGTAGTGTTGCTTGAATAGGTCTCTGTTCAATTTACACTGGTTGAACTGGTTTGGTGTCCTAAACCTGAATTTACCCTCTAACCCTATCCCTTCTTTTTTACCTTATCCCTAATTCTAACTCTTACCCTAAGCTAGGGATATGGTTTGTAGAGTGTTTTAGGCGTTAACTTACCTTTCAGAATTGCTTCAGGCTTATCACCACTCTCGTTGCAGTGTAACCTCAGTTTGACCAACGTCACTTTCGGTTGCCCAGGTTGTTCCTATGTTGTAGAAAACAGACATGACATTGGAGTTGTTGGATATTGTCTGGCATCACTTCTGGCTCCCAAAACTTATTGGTAACCTATGAAAGCCAAAAGTGATGTCATATTGCACCAGAAGTGATGCTGCTATGAGAGCAACGCGAGGCCTGGAGTGACCCTGAAAGGCAAGTTGACCCCTTATAAAAACCCTAATCTAAATCCTAAAGGGTGAATTTCTTAGCTAAAATTTAATTTGGGCCTAATACAATGCTGCACTGTACATTATAAGTAATTTTTGTTGTTATGTTTGTGTTGTGTAATGCAACAGTTACAAAAATCTGAACCTGATTTTTGGCAGCAAGTCACCATAGACTTCAGTATAGGTCATGAGCAAGTGTGATTTACTTGCATCACTTCTCTGATTTCCTTTTTCCTTTTGTGTGCAATGGTGTCTGCAAATATATTCAGGTTGTTTGTAGTTCTATTGCAGAAAATGACTTATCAGCTCTACTATTCGTAGCTGAGCCTGTTAGAGGGACATTGGTGATGGAGAGGTTTTAACAGCAAAGCACAAGGCTGCAGAGCTCTAAAGGGTTAAAGTGAGAAAGATGAACAAGCTCCTGTGCTGCTAATAAGACACAGCAGGGAGTGGCGCCACCCCCCTGACCTGAGAGAGGTGGTCGGTAACCTAGGAAACTTTTTTTTAAAGAAGCAGTAGATATTAACTGCTCTAATTCTGAAAGGAAGCAAAATCAGAGCAGCAATGTACTCGGTAATAGGCTTCATTCACCTTTGTCTACATGTTTAACCAGTTTCTGACTGGGCCGTTTATTCCCCTTCCTGACCCGGAACATTTTCCTCTTCCTTAGCACACGCAAGTTTTAACGCTATAACGCTCTCTTTTACTTGCTTAGTCTACAACTTTTTTCCCCATTTGTACCGTGATAAGTGAGGCTTTGTTTTTTCTGTAATTTGTACATTAGATTTATTTTCTTTAACATTTTTTATTTATTTATATTTTAACAACAAAAGTGGCGCTAAAATAAGGTTTGTAATTGTGAAACTTTTCCTTCACAGACATTTACATATAGCTGCTATAAAGTTTCGGGGTTGTCATGGGCTAAAAGTTGCGATGTGGGATATGAAATATAATATATTTAAATTTTTTGTGTGTTTATTTTATTCTTTTTTTATTTTACATTTTTATTTTTATTTTATTTTATTTTACATATTGTGCTCCCCATAAGATCCTATAACACAGGGGAAATATAGGGGAAAAACAGTCCCATGTTTTTTACTGCAGCGCTGATCTGGGTCTGTTAAGACCCAGCAGCATCTGTAAGGAGCGAGACCCAGCAGTCACTTGACTGCTTGTGCCAGGAAGTGTACAAATGGTGCTTATTGACTGCTGTATAGGCAGCGATTGGGAAGTTAGGGCTGGTAACAGGCTTGGACTGGCCCACAGGGTGATAGGGGAACCCCCAGTGGGCTCCTGAGCATGGTAGATTTAGAGTTGTTTTTTATACATATACATCTTCAGATGAGGCAAAAAAGCAGAGAAAGTGAGGCAAAAAGCAAGAGTCTATGAATAGGTGACATGAACACTCTTTTACAGTAACTGTAGGGTGGACCTCTAAAATAAACTTCATTGGTGGGCCCATAAATGGCTCAGCTGATGGGCCCCTAGAATCAACTCCACCTGTGAGTTCTAGGCCCTCCAGTCTGACACTGGATGGTAATAAACCATCCCTATCTTCTCCGTTAAGAGCCCAGCTATTGCCAACATCCGGATCTCCAGTCGCGCTGCTGCACAATAAGTGCTAGATAAACAGCCACTGCCCAGATGTCTATGTGTGGTCAGCAAGTAGTTAAAGCTAATCAATGAAATAGGAACACCCCTTTAAATCATGGTATGTTAATTTTTTGTATTAAGTGCATTGATTTAGCCCCATGCTTACTTTTTTATTGAGTGCATTGATTTAGCCCCCATCCTTACTTAAAGGGGTTTTATCATTACATTAAATGATCTTCAGAATAAAGGAACAGTGAAAACAAGCAACTTTGTAATTGGATGTCATTTGCAAAGCTGTCTTGTTTTCACTTTCACCTTTATCTTCATTTTGTGCCGTTCGGATTCCCCCTCCTTTCATTTCATTGGCTGCTGGCTCTACTAATTTACATTCTGTCTGGCTATTCACGGGAGCGTGCATTCCTGCCTCTCTTACTCAGAATAAGGGTCCGGCAGCATTTCACTCTGCACAGCCAGCAGCTGCACAGTAACCTTGCAGCTGCTTCTACAATCAGAAAACAGTAGAATTGAGCTCGGTGCCTAATGCTGCTGCGTGTAAACATAGAAAGGAGACAGATCTGTGCTGCTCTGGATGAGTTTATAGAAGACTGGATTCAACTGTAACAAACCTCCAGCTGTGAGAGGAGAAGAGATCAGTGCTATGTAAACAAACAGCTCTTACAAAATAAGACTGCATAGGGAGAGGAACGACACAGTGACATGTGGACTGAGACAGAAGGGGGCGGGGGGGAGAGCAGGGATGTGCTATCCCCTCCCACTGATCTCAAACAAACACACTGACTCGGGAGAGAGCAGGAACAGCGAAAGGGTGGTGATGTCATCCCCCTTCAGCTAAGAAACTCCCAGCTGGGAGGGGAAGAAACGCCCCTGGATTTGAGGAGCTGAGAAACTGAAAGTACAATGAAACAGACGAACTGATGAAGCGATAAATCCCCTTTAAACTGTCTATTCAGAGGCTCCATATGTAAGCACACAATTAATATATGGCAATAGAAAGGGTAGTAGTCAGCTCACCTGGTGTGGTTAGCACGGCTCCAGGCCCGGATGGAGGACAAGCAGCCCCAGAAAAGTCTCCAACAAGTCAAATGAATCCAGCGTAGAAGCTCGTGTAGATATATAAAACGTCTCAAAGCTTTATTTTCAAAAAGTTAAAAAAATTACAGCATAGGTCACTGCTGGCCGCGACACAGCCGAAGCGTTTCAGAGCATGGCTCCTTAATCATGGCACCAAATAAAGCTTTGAGACATTTTATATATCTACACGAGCTTCTACGCTGGATTCATTTGACTTGTTGCACACAATTAATAGCACCACAAACGGCAGGACATTATTGCAGATCATAATATTACTGACAGACGGAGAGATGGACAGACACAATCTCAACATTGGAATAAATGCCAGGAAAAAAAATAGATTTTTGCTACTTGCTGTTACCTATAATTATTCTATACAATCTGTTAAGCCTGTATGTTCCACCTAAACAGCATCTGCCTTACTCTCCGCGATCTCCTTTCATACACCTATATCCCTGATACATGATGTAGGGAGAAAATAACATGCTACATATGTCTAACTAGATTGCCTGGGCTGTCACTCACCCATTTCACCTACAGGATGGAAATGAACTTTGTTTTAACCCTGCAGAATCACTAGAGAAGGGATTTTCTTGGCATTACTGCAGCCCAAGCAGATTTCCACCCTCGGTGTCAGTCTTACAGTTCTATTAGTGTTCAGAGAAGGATCGGCTTTGACAAATCTGTCAGTCGACTGTATTTGCCATGCAGCGAGAAAAAAAAATCCTGAATAGAATGACTGTGTCAGATGATTTTGTTTGAAAGCAAAACAGACTGTATTGCTTTTCACTTTCAAATCTAACTTTATCCAATTTAGTGGTTTCTAGTGAAGAGCAGCGACAGGAGATAGTCCCCGAGTCTGTAGCAAATGAATTCAGCATGAGACGAGTCTCGAGAAGCCTCCACTGTCTCATCTCCTTCACAGGCTTTGAAATACATCATCCTCCCGTATGTAAATAATGGATTCATTGCGGAGGCTTCTTTTATTTGCTAAGTATCTGTCGATGCTTTTATGTCGTCTTAGATTTAAGGAATATTTTGCTTCTATAGACCTTGTTTACCTGGTGGAATATTTCCATGGATTTCGGTGCCAAATCTGCTTGTGTTCTTTGCCAAAATCTGCACGGGTTCTGCCTGGAATCCACATCCTATTAAATGGTTTGAAGGACCACTCCAGGTTTTTTTCCTTAATTCATTAGAAATTGCTTTTTAGCTACACTGTAGTACCAGTAGGTTTGCCTACCTGCAGCTGCATAGAGGATTTCTGGCTGATACAACAGTCTCTGTTAGATTACAGGACCTGCTCTCTGAGTAGTTGATATGCATGGTGCTTTTGATGCTGATGGGAAGTCTGGCTCTCTATGCATTCCTATGAGACTGACTTTGAATTTCCCATAGGAAGATAAGGGGAATATCTCGCCTTGGGGAGAGAATCATATAGGTGTGTGGGGGTTTGAATTGCCTTTTTGCCCTCCACTTTGCATTTTCATATTGCAAGGCATTGTGTGAAAGGAGCTGAGAAGCTCAAGTGCCCTCTATTGGATGTAACAAATCCTCAATTTGCTTCGGACTCACTGAATCTTTAGAGAGCAAAAAGGGATATTAGCCAGTTCAAAACTCTACACACTCCCCAATGAGAGATATTCCCCTTTCTGAGCCACTCATTGCCTCCCATCCAGCCAGTCAGTATCACTCTGCTCTGCACTGATGATGGGCAAAGCCCCAAAACAGCTGTCTGCAGGTGGGTGATACTGGCTTGGCTAATATCCCTTTTTGCTCTCTAAAGATTCAGCGAGTCGGAAGCAAATTGAGGATTTGTTATATCCAATAGAGGGTGCTTCAAGTGGTTGTCTCACTACACTGATTCGTCTTAACTCAGTTCTCTTTTCCTGCTTTCACTTTTTATTCAAGGGCGTGTTAGCTGGCTCCTACTAGGCTGCAGTAGAAGCCAGGTCTGTAGCTATAGCAACCAGTGCTGGCAGCCTATCATGAGAGATCAAACAGGTCTGTAGCTATAGTGACCTGAGGAGCTGACACAGCCCATACAAGAGGGGATATCTCAGAATAGGTAGAACACTGTTAATGGACATATATTGCAAAGTGACTTGTTTTTGCATGATCAATCCTTGTAGTGAGACAACCCCTTTAAGCTTCTGAGCTCCTTTCCACAATGCCTTGTGATATGCAGATGCTTAGTGGAGGGCAAAAAGGCAATTTCAACCATACACCTATATGATGCTCTCCCCAAAGAGAGATAGTCCCCTTTCTGAACCACTTATTGCCTCCCACACAGCCTGCAAGCATTGCTCTGTTCTGCACTAATAAGGGGCAAAACCCTGAAACAGCTGTCTGCAGATGGGTGATACTGGTTTGGCTAATATCCCTTTTTACTCTCTAAAGATTCAGTGAGTCGGAAGTGAATTGAGGATTTGTTACATCCAATAGCGGGCGCTTGAGCTTTTCAGCTCCTTTCCCATAATGCCTTGCCAAAGGAATATATTAATAGGAGAGATTCATTTACAGGTCACACAACCATACTGTCTGTTTCAGCAACTCGGAGTGCAGGTCACATGACGCAGTGGTAGCAGTGAAAAATCCTGTATTGAGTTTCAGGTAAGCTATATTACTGGCACTACTGTGCTCTTTGAAGAAAATTTTAGTGAACTAGAGAGAAATAAATCTGGAGTGGTCCTTTAAGAGATAATTAGCATTTATAGGACTTGTCCATCATTTGCTGTCAGTACTGTAGAGTAACCCTGTATATCTCCTTTCGGCTTTATAATAGAGGTCTTACCTAGGTTTCTTTGTAATCCTGCTCTCTGATGATAATGTGATGACTACTGCCGACACAGCACAGTCTGAGAGGTGACAGTATCAGATTATGGCCTCAGTAAGGATATTTTCATAGCTATATGTCTACTGCCAATGTATGTATCTCTTTTTACAATTTTAAAAAGATACCAAACTATTTAGTATGGACCAAATATTTACAATCATATATACAGAACGTATAGCAAACCATATACATTATTATATATTACAACTCCTAGGCTGGTCCAGTCCCATACATACTTACACATACATTCATTCACTCTTACCCTTAAACCACTCTATTTTCCCTACTGGCCCACCATTCCTATATACATAATATATACATCCAGATACCTATTTACATATATACACATAATGACATTTTTTTTCTCTTTACATATCTTATGTGTCCTAGATCCTACATCCAATTCCTTAAAGAGAACCTGTCACATAGTTTTTGCCCCCCTGGCTGAGGACAGAACAAGCTAGTGTCAGACCTGCTGTTTCCAGCGCTGTGTCCCTTATTCTGTAAGATGCTGTAGTTTTCGTGTATTTAATGCTTTAATCCAAAAAGCCTCTCTATCTAACAAACGTCTCCTCCAATCTCCACCTCTAGTGGGACGGTTAACCCTCTCCAAAGCCTTGACTCATAGCGTAGTAGTGGAACCTGAATGTTGCTGAACAACTAAATAAGTATACAGATTACACCTCAGAACTGAAGGAATTTTTGATAAATGTAACCACTTTTCTCCTATGCCATAATTATTTTTTCTTCAATGGAAGCTTTTTTCTACAAATACAGGGTTGTCCAATGGGGGCGGTCTTTTCTCCCTCATTGGCTAATATACAGTATATTTTCCCTGGGGGGAAAGGAAGATATAATATATTCTATTTCTAATTCTTTTGTGGATTCTATTTTATGGTACGGAAGGTATTTTGATGACACCCTCATCATTTCGCGGGGGGACATATCTTCCGTATTGGTATTTGTAGATTATCTTAATGATACAAACTTCCACCTATAGAAAACCTGTTACAGGCAATGCGCTTCTTCATGCTTCTAGTTGTCACCCCTGACACATAATTAAAAATCTACCGGTAGGGGAGTTTATCAGGGCCAGACGAACTTGTAATAATGAGATAGCTTATGTAAAAGAAAAAAAATGTCATTACGGAGAGATTAAGACGTAGAGGATACACAATACGTGAATTAAATAGAGCCAAAAACATTGCGGATAACAAAGAACGTAACACTTTACTATATAATACTAAAAGGAATAAAACTCAAGATAAAGCGGACATGTCGGTTTATGTTTGCACACAATATAGTAAACAATATGGCCAAATTATTGATCTAATGAAGAGATATTTGCCAGTATTATATGTAGATCCAATTTTGAGAAGAATTCTTATTAAGGGGTGTAAATTCATCTCGAAACGAGGATATACGCTCGGTAATGCTCTATCACCTAGCATGCACAGACCTTACAATGATGCATCTATGTGGCTCAGATACAAGGATGTTTTAAGTGTGGCAATAATAGATGTACATTGTGTCCTTTTTTGGAAAGGAGTACTTTTTCCTCTTCTGCCACAGGACGACAATACACTATAAAAATCATACATTAATTGTCGTACTACACATGTCGTATATATGGTCTATTGCACAGAATGCAATTTGCAGTACATTGGGTGCACCACAAGAAGTCTATTTACAAGAAATAGGGAACATATATATGGCATTAAACAAGCAGGTTTAAAATCCATCTCGGGAGCATCACGACATTTTCGTGATGAACATTCAGGTTCCACTACTACGTTACGAGTCAAGGCTTTGGAGAGGGCTAACCGTCCCACTAGAGGTGGAGCTTGGAGGAGACGTTTGTTAGATAGAGAGGCTTTTTTTGGATTTTTTCTTTAAAAACTTGTTTTCCATATGGATTAAATCTTAAATCAGATTTGTTATATGTGTATTAAAATATTATAGTAATGATTCCCATTTATATTTAGGTTTATATCCTCTCTATATGCATAGGTTCTCCATGATAATCCTTCATTTTGTATCTAGTGTGGTGTCTTAGGATTAACACAAAATCGGGTACTAATTGGATACTCTATAAGAAGTTGTGCATTTTTGAAACTGGTTTAGTTTTGTAAGGGTCCTTAAGATGTTGTAGACCCGAAACGCGTCATCTGTTTTTTAAAATATGTTGGCTATTTGATTTTAATTTTTCCAATTTGAGACAATAAGCTTTTTTGGCATTTTCTTTTACTTTTGAGTGCTGGACATACCCTTTATTTAGCACTCTGAAATTTCTGCCCTGTGGCCGGGGTTTTGAGTCGTTTCACCGAGGAATCTGTCTTCAAACACTGCTTGGGAGGGATATGTGGGGCTGACTTTTTACTTTTATTTTAATATTTACCCTTAATTAGCCCTGAGCTATGGTCCCATGAGTCGCTCGGTTCAAATTTCAGACTTCCACCCAAATGTTAGCAGTCTCAGTCTTTCCTCACCCCCCTGTTATCCCTCCTCCCAACCTATCTATCTATACACTTTTTTTTTCTTTTTTTAAAGATGGCACCTAATTACAACATGGGCCCCTGTTAAAAAGTATCCAATCAATAATATTTCTTATACGTAAAACTGGAAAAAATTTGATGTATATGAAAAACCGGGGTTTCCGAGGTAGGGGGTTCTCAAATACACGAAGTCACGGCAAAGAAAAAAGACTCGAACAAACCCGTTTAATAGCAGATTGTTTACTGAAATTTTTAGAAAAAAGGTGAACAAATTTTCCCCAAGCCGTTACAAAGGGGCCCCCGCAGCGCGCCCCCGGAATGTATCCTCTGGGCAAGGGAAGTTTAAACTCACGGGGGGTTTAAAAAGGGCTTTAAAACCCTGTCAGGGCAAGCTGTCTAACTGCGACAGGCTCAACAGCTGATGTGCCCCCTCCCCCGTACACTTTTCTGCACCTCTGTGAGTGACAGACCCACCACTCCCCGACAGGGGGCATTTTCCCAGCCCAAAGGGAGGCCCCCAGGCCCCTCCAATCAGCTGCAGGGGCGGGGATCCGGAATCCCTTTTTAAACTCCCTGAAAGCTGACTGTTTGCCCCTTTGGGATTTTCCCCGGGCTCCCTTTGTTTTTCTTGTTCTTTGTTTTGTTGTTTTGCTAACCAGTAAAACCTGACCTTGGTTTGGGTTCTCCTGACCCGGGCTTGCCCTCCTGTTTTAAGTGCTTTGTTTCCCTTTTTGGTTTTTTCCCTCGGCTTTTTTACGTTTTTTCCTCGGGATTCGGTTTTTTTGGCTTTGGCTTTTCCTATTGATATTACCTGGACTTTTTTTTCTTTTTTGCTTCTCACGGCCCCACTTTTTTAGCGGGGCCCAGGGACTTTTTCCCCCGTTGCCGTCCCCGCCTGGGCACCGTCAAGTACGGGGACAGGGGGGCGGGTTTTCCATTAGGGCTCACGCACCTCCCTTGCCGTGACACACCCTTTATTTTTAAATTACCATCCCAAAGACGGGAAACAATTGTGTATGGGGCCATTCAAAGCACGCTCGGGGTGCAGCCCAGCACCCTTTAAAAAACAAAACCCAGCCAAAAACCCTTTTCCCAAGAAAAATACATAAATAAAATTTTCCCTCTCACTTTGCAAACCCGGGTTGCATAAATAACATGTTTATAGAAGCCCGTCAAATGTCCTGAACAGGGTTTTAATTTGGGGTAAACATTATGGCCTTTTTCCATTCAGGGTCCAACCGAACAAAAGCTGAGTCAATCCTTGCCCAGTGTCGTCCCCTCCTGACCCCCTTTGTGCCCTGTCCCCCCTTTGCTCCCCTAAAAATTTGGCCCCTGCCAATTTCCCTACTTCACAAGTCCCCTCGGTTGCATACCCATTTACCCGGGAGACGGTGCTCTTGGGGCCCAAAAACAGCAAATGCAACAAAAATTTAACAATTAAATTTCACACATTAAACTTACTTCCCTAAAACACAATGAAAGCTGTTCCCCAAATTTTCTCACAAAAAAAAACCCCCCCCAAACCCAAGGGAGACAGGGGGACATCATTTTGCCCTTGGGGGTAGAGTTTTAAAGGGTCCATAAATACTTTTTCTATATAGGGTTTGGAGTTTAAAAAACAAAAATAAAAATGATTTGATTTGAAAAAGGGAAAATTAAAAATGCATGACTCCCTTTACCCAAAGTTTACTCCCTGAAAAGCAGCCCCAAGCCTGCCATGCTGAGGGATCCACAAGCTCACAAACGCCAACAGGGCTGGACAGCCCCCTGGGTAAGGGGGGCCCCCTCAGAAATGGCAGGTTTGGGCCGCTTTTAAAGAGAAAGACTAAAAGACGGGAGAAAGAGGGGCAAGAAGCAGACTGTAAGAGTTATGTGCAGTTTGTGCTGTTATGTAATCTTGCTGTAGGGTGTGACCCAAAAATCATCTGCACTGGTGGGCCCCAAAAATCAACTCCACTAGTGATCCCCAAGAATCAGCTCCACTGGTAGACCCCAAAAATCATCTTCACTGGTGGAGTCCAAGAATCAACTCCACCAGTGGCCCTGGGAATCATCTCCATTTGCGGCCGCAAGAATCAGCTTTACTGGTGGGTACCAAGAATCGTCTTTAGTAGGACCCCACCCACCCCAGTCCAATATATATATATATATATATATATATATATATAAAATATATATATATATGTATTTTCTGATTCTTAGGGCCCACGTTAAAGATAGAGTGTACAACCTCACATACTGCACATGACTTTAATATATGTATATACTGTATATATAATCCTGTCTAAAACACCATATTGATCAATCTGGGTTTGTTAGCTCTTGGAATCGCATTCTCCTTGGTCAGATGGTTTATGACACATCAATATACATCACTCCAACAACTGACCTCAGCTAGCTTGGTTCTTCATTCTGCACAACAGGTCAGTATACACAAATCTAGAACATAAACCCTAGACCGTCTAGCTTACAACTAAACATTCATGTCCCTCACTAGCCATGACTTCAGCCTACTGCACCACAAGCAGTAGCAATCCTACCAGAGTCCTCTCTTATTCAGGTCAGCAACACCTCCTTTTCTCTAGCATGAGAGCAAGAGCGCTAACCACAGCTCAGCAGCCACCCCCTTGTCTGAAGAGCTCACAACCTTTATACAAGAGCTGTCCTAGGTGTTGCTTAATGAGCCTAGCAACTCAAAATCTGGAGTGGAGTTGACCTTTTCTCCACTCGCCTGGTCTTCCAAAAATATACAACAGAATAAACCATTTTCCTTGCTCTAGGCAAGTTACAGTTTCTCACAAAAGTGAGTACACCCTTCACATTTTTTGCAAATATTGTATTATAGCTGTTCATGGGACAACACTGAAGATATGATACTTTGATACAATGTAAAGTAGTCAGTGTACAGCTTGTATAACAATATAATTTGGTGTGCCCACACACAGCCATCAATGCCTAAACCCCCGACAACAAAAGTGAGTACACCCCTAAGTGAAAGTGACAAAAAGTGTCAATATTTTGTGTGGCCGTCATTATTTCCCAGCACTGCCTTAACTCTCATGGACATGAAGGTCACTAGAGCTTCACAAGTTGCAGCCACTGAAATCCTCACTTTTGTGAGATACTGTATATATGTAGTGAAATAATAGCCAGTTTTTTGATGACAGATTCATTTAAAGGAGTGCTCCAAAGGACCATGGAATTGGAAGCCCTTGGGCTTTGTCCTAAAGCCCCAATGACCCGTCTGCCCTGCTACACAATGATATACTTTGCCAGTGTCGGACTGGGGGGTCTGGGGCCCACAGGGGAAATGATCTCGGGGGCCCACCCTACTTAAAATGATAAATTTCCGGGCCTCTCAGACATAAAATGCGCCCATTATACCACATAATACAGTGTGCAAAACAGAACGTATTGTGTAGTACAATGTAAATTTACACATTTGTCAGTCTAAACATATCATAGACACGGGCTAAGTAGCTCCATCCATATCCTCCTCCACCCCACATACAATATCCCCCTCAACCCACATACAAAACCCCTCCCCCACATACAATATCCCCTCCACCCAACATTTCAATATCCCCCTCCACCCACATAAATTATCCCCTCCACCACATACAATATCCCCCTCCACCCCACATACAATATCCCCCTCCACCCACATACAATAAACCCCCACCACCCACAAACAAAAACCCCCGCCACCCACTAAATACCTCCCCCCCACCCACATACAATATCCCCCCCACCCACATACAATTCTCCCTCCACCCACAAAAAAATATCCCCCCACCCCCATAAAATATCCCCCTCCACCCACATAAATATCCCCCCCATCCCAAAAAATT